>PITA01010941.1:0-69260 GCA_004023965.1 Spilogale gracilis | reverse complement strand
TTTTTTTGAGTGAGGCTTGGATGGCTATGAATTTCCCCCTTAGGATGGCCTTTGCTGTATCCCATAGGTTTTGGATCGAAGTATCTTCATTCTCATTGGTTTCTATGAAGTGTTTCAGTTCTTCTTTGATTTCTTGGTTGATCCACATATTCCTGAGTAGGCTCGTCTTTAGCTTCCAAGTGTTTGATTTTCTCCTGAAGTTTTTATGCTGATTGAGTTCCAGTTTCACGGCATTGTGGTCTGAGAATATGCAGGGAATAATTTGAATCTTCTGGTATCGGTTGAGCCCTGATTTGTGACCTAGTATGTGGTCTATTCTGGAGAAAGTTCCATGTGCACTCGAGAAGAATGAGTATTCTGCTGTTTTAGGGTGGAATGTTCTGAATATATGAGATCCATCTGGTCCAATGTGTCATTCAAATCTCTTGTTTCTTTGTTGATTTTCTGTTTAGATGATCTGTCCATTGCTGAGAGTGGTGTGTTATGATCTCCTACAATTAATGTATTTATATCAATATGACTATTTTGCTTAACAGATGGCTTATGTAGTTGGCTGCTCCCATGTTGGGGGCATAAATATTTACAATTGTTAGATTTTCTTCTTGTATAGAATTTTTGAGAATAATGTAATGTCCTTCTGTGTCTCTGACTACAGTCTTTAGATTAAAATCCAATTTGTCTGATATGAGAATTGCTACCCCGGCTTTCTTTTGAGGTCCACTGGCATGAAAGATGGTCCTCCATCCCCTCACTTTCAATCTGGAAGTGTCTTTAGATTCAAAATGTGTCTCTTGTAAACAGCATATGGACAGGTCCTGTCATTTTATCCAGTCTGCAACCCTGTGCCTTTTTATTGAAGCATTTAGGCCATTCACTTTGAGAGTGATTATTTATAGATACATTTGTATTGATATCATGTTGCCTGTGAAGTTCATGTTTCTATAGATTACCTTTGTAAATTTCTGTTCTGAGTCACTCTTGGGTTCATTTTTCTTTTATAGAACCCTCCTTAATATTTCTTGTAGTGCTGGCTTGGTGGTTGCATAATCTTTTAGACCTTGGAGGTCCTTATCTCCCCTTCCATTCTGAAAGTCAACCTTGCTGGGTACATTATCCTTGGTAGCATATTTTTTTTCATGTAATTTCCTGAATATGTCTTACCAGCCCATTCTGGCTTGCCAGGTTTCTGTGGAGAGGTCTGACATTATTCTGATGGTTCTCCCTCTATATGTAAGGGATTGCTTCCCTCTAGCTGCCCTTAAGATATATTCTTTGGTTTTATGATTCATGAATTTCACAGTTATATGCTTGGGGGTTTTTTTGGCCTCAGTGATCTTGGGGGGGTGTCCTCTCTGCCTCTAGGACACAAACATTTGTTTCATTCCCCAGATTAGGGAAATTTTCATCCATGATTTGTTCAACTATATCTTCTAGGCTTCTCTCTCTCTCAGCTCCTTCGGGGATTCCAATAATTCTGATATTGGAGCATTTCATGGCATCATTTATTTCCCTAATTCTATTTTCATGGGATTTTAGCTGTTTGTTCCAAGACTTCTCTTGCTCCTCCTCTTTAATCCATCTGTCTTCTAAATCACTAATACAATCTTCAGCTTCACTTACTCTAGTTGTTAGTGTATTTAAATTAGATTGCATCTCAGTAATAGCCTTTCTGACCTCGGCTTTCACTTCTGTTATTAGGGCTTCTATCTTGAGACTCATGTTCTTTTCCATGTTAGCCATTTCTTGGAAGATTGCTGCCCTGAATTCCATTTCTGTCGTATTGTTTATGTTCATTTCCAGTAATTTTGTGACAGGGTTTCAGTCTCTGGGTTTTTCTTCTGTTGGTTGTTCCTCCTCTGAGTCATTTTGGCGAGGAATGGTTGAGGGGATGTATAGCTGAACATATCAACCACGATCCAGGTGAATTGTTCGCTGGAAGGTTTCGGAGCAATCAGAAGTCACTACTGAAAAGGAAGAAGAAAGAAAAAAGAGAGAGGAGAAGAGAAAGGAAGCAAGAAAAAAACCCTGGCCAGAGTGGGCCCCAGTGGTAGATTTATATGTACAACAGGGTAAAGAAAAAGACCATCAAGAGTAAAAGAAAGTTGAAGAGATCAAAAAGCTAAGCCCAACCCAAATGACCCCCAAGACCAGTATTTATGTATTACAAAGTCAAAAACAATTACACAGAAACACTGACAGAATAGGGCAGGATGGTGAGTGCGAACCCTCCCTGTGGGCAGGGAAAGTATTTCAGATCCTCCTGGGTGTGTCTTATTGTTAGTGGAGTCCACTATCTAAAGATATAGGGAGATTAAAATTGGTTTGTATATAGGAGTAGTATTGAGTTGGAATGAAGGATTACCTTGAAGCTTATAAGTATATGTATATTTATTTATTTATTTTTAAAGATTTTATTTATTTATTTGATGGACAGCTAGAGAGGGAACACAAGCAGGGGGAGTGAGAGAGGGAGAAGCAGGCTTCCCGCTGAGCAGGGAGCCTGATGTGGGGCTCGATCCCGGGTCTCCAGGTCCATGACCTGAGCTGAAGGCAGTCGCTTAACCAACTGACCCACTCAGGCGCCCCTATATGTATGTTTAAAAGAAAAAAGAATAAAGAAAAGAAGAGAGAGAGAAAAGGAAAAAAAAACAGAAAAAAACAAAAGAAGCAACAACAACAACAAAACACAAGTATGTGTTTGAAAAAAGTTCAAGGTAAAAAGTTATTATGGAGTGTTGTATTAAGTATCATGTGGTAATAATAAGTGGGTTAAAAAATAAAAAAAATAACCATGAGAATGAATTTTAAAATAAAGTGAAAACTTTAAAAATAAAAATAGAAAAAAAGTTAAAAAGAAAATAAAGTAAAAAGATGTATCTATATAGTATACAGCTTTTGGGGTAGTACCAGGAGCATAATATATTGCCTTTCCCATGATGTTGGGGTTTTACAGTTTGGGTGTTGTCCTCTTGTTCTTCTGGCTTGCCTTCTGGGGGAGGGGCCTGTGCTGTTTTCCATCCCTTCTACCTGGGCTGAGTCCCATCCCCTTCCTAGGGGCTGGGCTCCATGGCAACCAGGTTTTCAGGCTTTTGTTCTCTAGAGGATTTGTTCTTTTGTGGCTTTTTGCAGCTTTTCAGAAAGTCAGGCCAGGGCAAGATGTCTATGCTAAGACCTCCGCTAGCAGCCCTCTGGAAGATGTGGGGCTCACAGCCTCTCCCTGAATCTTCTTCCCCTTTGGCCGCCTGCCATAACTGGGGGTACCGCAGCCGCTGATCAGATTGGCGCCCAAGCCCCCGCTTGTCGTTTCCCCCGCGCTTGTTGTTTCGCTCCCGCGCCACGGAAACCGCGACTGATTTTGGGTGGTGCGACCTTGTCTCCACCCAGAGAGTCTATAGTGTGCACCCACGCAGGATAGACTGAAATCCCCGGCCCCGCAGGTCGCACGAAGTCTGCAGAGTTGCCTCCTTTGCAGGTTGTGCGCCCTGGCCCAAGCGGTGGGAAAAAAAAGCGGAGGGGGGAAAACATTGGCAGTTTTAAAGACACTCTGCGCCATCAGGTTCCCTCCCGCATGGCGCCAGGAAGCGCTTCTATCCCTGGCCCAGTGCTGTAGTTTTATATCCCCGCCAACAGTGAAGATCCTTTGCTTTTGAGTGCTTTTTTTTTTTTTTGGAGTTTATATATTTATTTGACAGAGAGAAACAGCGAGAGAGGGAACACAAGCAGGGGGAGTGAGAGAGGGAGAAGCAGGCTTCTTGCCAAGCAGGCAGCCCCATGTGGGGCTTGATCCCGCATCCCCGGGATCATGACCTGAGCCGAAGGCAGTCCCTTAACCAACTGAGCCACCCAGGCACCCCTGTTTTTGAGTGCTTTTAACCAGACTGCAAGTTGATGTTGGTCCCCAAGCACAGGGCACTTTCATATTGGGGTATTACTTTCCAGTGGGTTGCTTCTGTTGTCTCTCTCCCCCTCCTACTTCTCTGAAATCAGCCTGAGCACTCCCGCTCCGCTTTACCTCTCTGCTGATGCTCTTCTGCCCCTGGAAGAGATCCAGAAGTGTGTAGTCTTACATCTCAGTCTGATTTCATGGGTGTTCAGATTGTCCTGGTAGATAATTCAGCTCACTTCAGGAGACTTTTTGAAACAGGGTCTCTTACTTCTCCGCTATCTTGCCCCTCTGAGGGATACACTTTTAACAAGAATCATGGACAAGGGGATCAGAGAAGTCTTTTTACAGATAGGTGGCTTGGGAGCATAGACTATTGCCTATGAGTTGGGGCATTTCAACCGCAGTGTCTGGTTTCAAATTCTGGCTCTGCTTTGTAATTGTGATTAACTTACAATTTCTGGCTCGGGCATGGGACATGTTAATTACCTCCTATATGACTCTTTTCTCATCTGTAAAATGAAACTATTAACATTGCCTACCTCACTGGATTGTTATGAATGTCAAATGAAACAATGTGTGTATAGTGCTCCGCACTGAGCTAGTGCTTAACAAATATTTGCTATTATTGTTAACTCCTACCGGTATTTTTCACACTGTGGTTTCCATCCATTAACAGGTAAGAAAAATCATTTATTAACTCCTACCAGTATTTTTCACACTATGGGTTCAGTCCATTAACAGGTGAGAATAATCATTTAGGTAGTCATGACTTGGATATTTCATTACTAAAATAGCATTGGGTGTAAAATATGAGGGCCTTGAATGTTGCAAATATTGTTTGATACAACTTGTTTTAGATATTTATGTGTGTACACGTGTAACACACATGGGTGTGTGTATTACAAACACAGATATGCAGGCACACATGAGAACATGTACAAAACTGTATGTGTAAATAGAGACACTTGTACAAACATAAACCTAAAAACACATATTCACATGTACACACACAGTGGCACACATAGTTACAAATAGCAGAACACATACAGACACAGACACATATATACAAATACAAACACAAATACCCATATGTATATACAAACATGCAATACATGGGCACATACAAGCATGCTCATGTAAGCATATGCCTTTACACCCATACACACAACACATATACATGCACTAATGTACATATACACATACATACTTACACACAAACATATAAATGAAACACACACTGTAGACACATACACAAACACAGCATACACACAAAGACACATGTTCATACACATGCTGCTGCACACATGAAGGTGTACATACATATTCATACCACACGCACCGATACAAGCACACTCACATATACCTACACAATACATATATAAAAACACACAGAGCACTGTTTTGTTGGCATGAGGACCAGGTTCTAGATTTCAGATAGGGCTTTGCCTCTGATCCATGTTCACATTAGATCAGTCTTCAGACCCTAGCACACTTGGTACTAATGGAGAAAAGTATCTGATCACACCGGAAGCATTTTAAAATAATTATTTGCAGATTGCATAACTGTTTTTAAGGCAATTATATTACCTACCAAAGCAAAGTTTTAAAAGTAGCTTTGACTGGAATTCATTTACAGTTTTGCCTTTGAATCTTTAAAAGGAGAAACAAAAAGCCTCAGTAGCTACCTCTTCAGCCAAAGAAGGACACTTGGTGGAGTTACTGAGTTTGGCCAATTACCACACAGAAAATGCTGGTGACAGGGTGCCTGGCTGGCTCGATAGAAGAGCATGTGACTCTTGATCTTGGAGTCAGGAGTTTGAGCCCTATGCTGGCTGTAGAGATTACTTAAATAAATAAGCTTAAAAACAAAAAAAGACTGGTAACATCAGTCATTCCTGTTCAGATCCTTTAGGTTCTGAGAGATGTTTGGACTTGGGTTGTATCACCAAAACTTGACTCCATGGGATAGACTAGTGCTGCTGGGAATTGTTTCAACTGACTAATTCCAGAATGACCGATCTCTAACTAGAATTCAAGAAGAAAGGGAAGTTGCATAAACAACACATATCACAAAAACAAACAGAGAAACCCCGAATTCAAAGGTCTTTTATATTTATGCAATATAAAGGAATTTTAAAATAAGTGACTAGAGTGACTAAAAATGTATATGGAGGAGAAGCTTATTGTCTTCATTAAGTGGAAAAAGGGGGAAGTACTGCAGGTATTTGAAAGCCAAGAATCCTTGGGTCCCTCTTCTGTGGTGATGGAAAAGTTTTGGGGAGCTCTAGGGGTCAGTCCATATATGAAGTGTGAAAGGGACCTAATTATAAAGGTTGAGGATTGAGAGTATCAGGTAGAGAGACCCAGTAGAAATAAGTCACAAGAGAGAAGAAGCTAAGATTCTCCTGGCATATTGCCAGCTTTGTTTCTTTGTCCCCCCACAAAGAAATCATCCCTATGCTGAGTCTGAAGATACCAAAAGAACAAAAGACAGCCTCTGATCTATAAGAGCTTACAGTCTTACCCCACCTTTACTCTACCCATTCCAAGCTTGTTACCCTAGAACCTAGATAGAGATGGATAGCTGTCCAGCTAACTCCATGTTTCCTTCCACTGCATGGAGTGGTTGCTGGAAAGTGGCTGCATACCCAGGGACTTCATTTCCCACTCTTACAGTTTGATGGGGTCATGTGACTAGTTCTCACCAATAGTCTTAGAGTGAAGAGATGTGTGTCACTTCTAGGCCAGTCGTGTTCATTTTCTGCATCCCACTTTCCCTTTTCACTGGCCTGATGCAGATGAGCATGGTGACCTGGCAAGGCACGTGTTGATGAAAAAGGAGCCACAAGGTAGAAGGAGCCTGGGTTCCTGCATAGCAACACACATTTGGGCTTTTAAATGACAGAGAAGTGAAGTTACGTTATGTTTGAGCCTATCACATATTTGAATCTGTTTTTTCTAATAGTTACCCTACTCTAATTAATATGAATACTTTATATGAGATGTATCCTTCTGGATTTATAATTTATATCAGAGTATTCCTTGAGTTTGGTCATTGTCTTTGTCCATCCCAGCTGCTGTAACAAAAATACCATAGACTGAGGGGCTTTTAAAAAACAAATTTATTTCTCATAGTTCTGGAGCCTGGGAAGTCCAAGATCAAAGTGCTGGCAGATTCTGTGTCTGGTGAGGTCCCACTTCCTGGTTCATAAAAGGCTGCTTTCTCACAGTGTCCTCACATGGAGGAAGGAGAGAGAGAGCTCTCTGGTATCTCTTTTATGAGAGCACAGATCCCATTATGCTGCCTCCACTCTCATGGCCTAATTATCTCAAAGGCCTCACTTCCTAATACCATCACCTTGGAAGTGGGTTTCAACATATAAATTTTGAGGGAACTTCTCTGTCTATGACAGTCATTGATTCAAAGTAATGTGAGGCTATCTAAAACTCTCTCTGATGATTTTGGCCATTAGTCCTTGTGCTCTGCAAGTAGGTTGAAAATTTTTAATAAGGAGACAAGCAGCTAAATTACTATTGACCTTCAGAAACTTTACTTGGTGCCAAACATATAAAGATTATTTATTTTGTTTAATAAACAATTAAAAGAATACTCTGCCAGGCACTGTTAAAATGCTCTATGCATATTAATTCATTCAATCTCCTCAATATTTCTGTGAGCTAGGTTCTATTAATTTCTCTTAATTTCTCCTGAAGAAACTGAGGTGCAGAGAGATTCAATAGTTTACCCAAGATCAGACAGCTAGTAAGTGGCAGAGTGGGGAGAAAAACCCAGGCAATCTGGTTCCAGAGCTCATGCTTTTATCTACCAGAGCAGATTGCCTCCATTAACGGATGAACTGTTTTTCCTGCTCTACTCTTAGTCGGGAGCAGATCTGATTCCTTCTCTCAACCCTAAAAGAGGTAGTGGTTTTTCACAGAGTATTCAGGATCATAGTTTCTCTTTGAGCAGAAGACAACCTCCAATCCCCAAACTCTTCCTGTATTAAAAAGTAGATGACTGCCCCCTACTGCCTCAATGATACCATTTTGAGTGTTCCTTGGAGGTTGCATGTGTGCAAAGGGAGGGAGGCAGCCAGCCCCACATAACTGCTTTGCCTGTGAGAATTAATAGGATCACAGCACACAGTGGTATGATTGCAAATAGAAATACTGCTCTGCTCAAACAAATCTGTTTCTTGCTTCATGCCAAGAACTACAGTGGGTAAACTTGCTTTCAAATTGGTCTTGGTGCATGGAGTGTTTCTTCTGTAACAAACCCTTGGCCTCGGCCAGATCTTGCTAGTCCACGGGCTCTGAGTCGTCAAGGGTTTGCCATGTCTTTGGGTGAAAGGGGTGCAGAGAGGCAAGCAGCCTACCACCTGCAGTCCTCTCTTGTCATCACAGAGACCTATTGAGGTTGGGTTGTTGGTTCTTATACACCCCTTTCTGTACTCCCTACTTAGAAGTTCCTGTGGAAATTTTGTACTCTTTTATCTATCCCTTTTTATTCCTGAGGGTTTATCACTACCTCCACTAACCCCATTATTGAGGCATTCCCTCGTTCCTCTATCTCTATCACTTCTTTAAAAATCTCAAGCACATGGTGTTTCTACATGTTCATATCTCTAGATATAAAATCATGAGAACTTTGAGAATCAGAGATGACATTCTACCCTAACTCCTTTATTTTAAAAGCAAGGAGGTGAGGGGCACCTGGATGGCTCTGTTGGTTACGTGTCCAACTCTTGGTTTTGGCTCATGTTATGATCTCATGGGTCATGAGATCCAGCCCTGTGCCAGGCAGTACACTCAGTGTGGGAGTCCGCTTGGAGATTCTTTCCATTTGCCCCTCCCCCTATGCACCTGGACACACTCGCTCTCTCTCTCTCTCTCTCTCTCTCTCTCTCTCTCTCTCTGTCTCTCTCAAATAAATTAGTAAACCTTAAAAACATAAATGTGAGGATGTGAGGTCTGTGGGAGACTGACCTGTTGCAGGGATGTATACCAGCAAGTGGAAGTAGGTAAAACCAGCATTGAGATTTGACCTATGTCCCTAAGTCAGGGCTGTTACACTAACAAGCCACATTGTCCCAGACAAAATATTGGTGTTCTGTGAGGCAGGCCTCCTAACTAGTGTATGTGGAAGAATCCTGGCTGCGTTCAAAAGCTCACATGATTTAATGAGTGTTCTTGGCTGGTAAGCAAAAGTGGGAGCCAGTGCAAGAAGTTGAATAATAGATACTTCAAATCCCCTACTCTAAAAAGAAGGGCCATGTGTATCCCAATATTCATAGCAGCAATGGCCACAATCACCAAACTGTGAAAAGAGCCAAGGTGCCCTTCCACAAAAGAATGGATAAAGAAGATATGGTCCATATATACAATGGAATATTACACCTCTATCAGAAAGGATGAATACCCAACTTTTGTAGCAACATGGATGGGATTGGAGGAGATTATGCTGAGTGAAATAAGGCAAGCAGAGAAAGTCAAGTATCATAGGGTTTCACTTACTTGTGGAGCATAAGGAGTAACATGGAAGACAGTGGGAGAAGGAAAGGAAACTTTCTGGGGTGAACTGGGGTAAATTAGACAGGGAGATGAAGCAGGAGAGACTTTGGACTGAGAAATGAACTGAGGGTTTTGGAAGGGAGGGGGATAGGGGGATGGGTGACCCTGTTGGTGGGTATTGAGGGCATGAATTGCATGGAGCAGTGAGTGTGGGGCATCAACAATGAATCTTGGAACACTGAAAAAATAAAATAAATTATTATTAAAAATAAAAAGTCCCCTACTCTAGTTCAGCTGTTGTGCTGTGTGCTTATGTTCTCAATTTTGGGGGCAACTAAGGGTTAACTATCACTGCTAGAGTATCTCATTTTGTCATCTCAGGGAAATCTTCCAAGGTTGGTTTTATTATTTTACAGATGGGTGAACTGAGGCAAAGATATATTAAATAAGTTGCCAAAGGTCACACAGCTATTAGATGCAGACCCAGGATTCACACCTAGCTCTGTCTGGCTTCACAGTCTCCACGTTAAATGCTGTGCCAAGAGGGGGACAATGTGGCCACAAGATGAGACTCTCGGTGCTCCCAGAAGTATGTGTATATTTGCTTTCACTAGTCTGAGAGCTCTTTGTCTGTTTGCTTTGGAAGAATCAGAAGTAGCATCTCAGAGCCATGTCTTGGCTGGTGACCAGGCCCTAACTTGGACCCTATTTTGTAGCAGGAGGAGTTTGGCTTTCACAGCCCGCTGGCCCCTAGTAGCTCATCATTCCCCCAGGTCACCCACTGCCAGGTGGCCTGCTGAAGTTGCTCTACAAGTGACCTGCACCATAAACTCCTTCACAGTAAGGTACTGGAGAGTTTATAGAATTGGTTTCTGAGCAATATTGCATTTTAAAAGAGAAAGAGTTTGTTTGTGGTTTCATTGTATTCTGGAAGGAGAAAGCTACAATGTGCCTGGGGTAAAGGTAATCGTGGGAGAGGATAAGAAGCATGGAGGGAGTTCTCATTAAAGCTGCAATTCCCTTCAGTACCAACTTGGTCTTACCTGTTTCTGTCTTTAACCATATAGTGAAGGACAGAAATGAGAAATCAGTTTGTGTCCTCTGAGTATGTTCTTGAATTAAGCCATATGTCCTGCTACTTGGAGAACTGGAAATAGCTAATATTTATACTTGAATCAGATGCTGGCTGAAGTGCTTTCGTATATTCATTAATTCACTTAATCCTCACAATTGGCACACTTCTATTATCATCACCATTTTACCGGTTCAGAAACTGAGGTGTAGCTAGGTAAAGTAGCTCCCTCAAGATCACAGCCCCGGGGAGGTGGAGAAGCCAGCCTTGTAAATCCAGGTGGTGTCTCCAGAGTGTGTGCATATGGCCATCACACCATCCTGTCTCCAGGAGAGAAAAAGTGGCCAAAGTGGGACGTTTATGATGTATGTATGTTCGTTTGCTTCTCTGTCGTCCCTGCCCTGTATGCCTCATTTCAGGGTTAGCAAGAGCAAGAAAGGTCAATATTCAGGAAATAAAAACTCTGGATTTCTCACCTTTCTTCTGCAAAACTGCAAATTGAGCCCTTTTCCCTACTCGATTGATTCTATTCTTGCTAACTCTCGAATGGACCAAATCAGCCTTTCATTGAAATGAGTGAAGGTAAAAAAATACTCCCTTTCTTAGGTCTTCTCCCTGGAGAAAAGTGAGCAAGCATGTTTATCAGTAGTTTAGTCAATTAGAATATAGTTGTAGTTTAGACTCCAGCTGGACAATTGGGCTGGTAATCGTAGTGAACTGGACCAGTTCCATGATAATTTTCAGCTACAGAAGTATATAATTCTGCCAGTGAAGATAGGGACTTCCAAGCATTTTTGTAATTTCTGCCAATTGCAAAAAAATAAAAATAAAAAAAATAATTGAAGCCAGCCTCAGGAATTTCATAGTCCTGAACCTCACAGTTTCACTGCAAAGGAGGAGCAAGTGGCAAGGAAAATTTGATATTTGTTGCCCTATGTTCAGAAAAATATGAGTGGTTTTAAATATTACAAACATTTTTAGAATCCCCCACCTTCTTACTCTAGGTTTAGAAGACTGATCAAAAATAAATCAGTAGGGGTGCCTGGGTGGCTCAGTTGGTTGAACATCCAACTCTTGGTTTTAGCTCAGGTCATGATCTCAGGGTCATGAGATGGAGTCCTGCATCAGATTCTACACTCAGCTTGGTGTCTACTTGAGGTTCTGTCTCTCTCCCTCTGCCCCTCCCCCTGCTCATGCTCTCTCTTTCTAAAATGAATAAATCTTGAAAAAAATAAATCAATAAGTAATAAATACATAAACAAAGAGCTAACTAGCTAGATAGCAATGGTTTCTTCTTAAATTAGGTCTGTCTCAGTTTCCATGGCATCCAATCTGTTAGCACCAATATTCTTGCCAAGATCTCTACTTAGCCTTTAGGATGACAGCATTTGCTTTAAGGTTTATAGGACATATCCTAGGTCAATGGATTCCATTATACTCAAGGAAAGAGAAGATTTGTGGAATCCAACAGATAATTCTGTATTTGATTCCTGGTGTCAGTGTTTGGTGGTAGCCTTCACATGGCTCTGAGCAGCTGGGATTTGATGATATATTTATGGTAAATGCTTGGCCTCTAGCTACAGTGTTCTGCAGCAACCACTAGGGGTAATATTCCTAGAGTGACCCTAATGAAGAGGTACCCCAGGGAAATCATTCCAATGCAGAGAATGTGGAAACAACGAGTGTTTGAACAATGTTTAAGTCTTAATTTTGTACTTCCATCAATGTAACTGCAAGGCTCAAGAGAAACTTTTCCTGTGTCAGTGGCTCCACACCAAATTTATTTCCTCAAGCAAACAGACAAACAGGCTACCATATAAATAATACCTTTGGAGGCCTTCCTTTGAATGGGAAGAAAATATAATTATTTCATTTATTTTTTTTAGAAGGGGGAAGGGCCAGGGAGACTTAAGCAGGCTTCATGCCCAGTCTGATGTGGGGCTCAATCTCACAACTCTGAGATCATGACCTGAGCCCAAAACAAGAGCTGGACAGTTAACCAAGCCACCGAGTCACCTTAAGAAGAAAATATAATTAAACTTTGATTTGTAATTTCCAAGGAAAGTAATGGGAAGGCAAGTATGGACTTAATAGCTAAAGTACACATAACTGTGAAATAAAATAATGTATAATAAATTTACTAAGTGGAATGTTCTTCATGTTTCTCTGGACCTATCACTTAAAAGTAATATTCCATTTATAAAATACAATGTACTCCTGATTCTCAAAGTTTATTCGTAGTGTTTTTTTTTCAATCAGGTGACATATCTTAAACCTTGTCTTCAATTTCTTTTTTAATCAGATTGCAATGGGAACAAGATCATTGGAAAGATCAATTTAGATAGGCCCTTCATTGTCTTTAAAAGGAAAAAGTTGCATTAGGATACAGATTCTTGGTCTGAACTCCATAGATTTGGGCTGCATGAGGGGTCTCTAAACCCCAGGAAAGTCTGTGTAAAATTGTGTGTGTGTAAATACGTATGTGCAGTGTTCTGAGGAAAGAATGTGGTTTTCATTAGAGTCTCAAATGTTCATATAAACCCCAGAAAATTAAGAATTTCTGACTTAAGTGCTTTCTGAGTTCCTCTGTAACTCTAAAGTTCAAAGAGATTTGCTAAGCAGATTAATTACAGCTCTTCCTTGGTTGATAGGAAATGCAACAGGTGGCCCAGTGGAAGCTGTATCATATGTACCCTAGTCAAGCATAAATGAAAATCTGTGTAATGAGATAATCTAATGTATGATTTAAAGTAATAAGAACAGTAATTTGCAAGCCCAAATAATTTTAAGTCAAATTAGTAATATTAAGAGATTTCTTTAAACTCAGTGTTCTTTATTATCATGCTAACCACCTACTTCTCTCTCTCTCTTTTTTTTTTTCTTTGTGCATCCACGGATATCCCATGGCCTTTCAGAGTAAGCTACCCAATTTCAGAATAAACATGTGAGGGAGACAAGATGAGAATGAAGCTGACTATGATTGCAACTAGGTCAAATCTATTAATATGTGATATTTATGTCTCTGCATGGTTGAAGCTGCAAATCCTTTTGCATAACATTTCCTCTTGCTTTGATAGAAAATTTCTCACTCAAAATACTTCAAAACCATCATTTAAATTTTTGTTACCCCTGAAAATTTCATTTTTAAATGGAGCACAATGTTATCATGCTGAAATAGATGTCGTTGGGTTACATCACTTCACACGGTGTGAAACTCTGCCTCTTTAGAGTGAATTTCACTGCTGCATATCAGAAATGTGCCTGTGAACTTGGGAGGGGTTTAGAGTACACATCTAATGAGGACAAGGTTACAGGTTCCATCTCTTACTGAAAAAGTATTAACTCAGTTATGTTCTCTGGCCACAGACTGTACCCCAATTCCAGTCTAGAGACACTTGGGGTCAAGAGAATCCAGGAAAGAGAGGAGATGACTCTGTAAACCCATCCCCCATGACTGAGAGACAAAGACCACCCATTTTGTGATCTCCCAATGTCACTGTTGGAGAGAACCTCAGGGCTCTTCTTTTTCTTCCCTACCTGATGTGCACTAGTTTTGTCAAGGGCTTATCCAATCTCTTGAATACCTCTAGTAACAGAGAGCTCATTGCTTCTCAGTGCCACTCATTGAATCTTGGAACAGTTCTGATAAATTCTTATGTGAATTACAACTGTCATTCTGCAAACTGGTCTGAGGCCTTCCCTGTGGGATCAACAGAATACTCCAAGCCAATCCTTTATAAGTTGGGAAACAGTAAAAGGTTTGAAGTAGGGGCTTCTCGCTTTATTCCACATTGCCATTCTTCTTGGTTTATGCCAGCAGAGAGAGTCCTTGCTTAAAGAAGCAAGCATTTAAGCGAGGTCTTTCTTTCCTTTATATAAAGGACTTGGCATATAGCATGTGGGAAGGGAATCTAAATTCCCTTCCAGGTCTCGAGGTCAGTTTCCCATATAGCACACGCTGGATAATACCAAATGGATCACTAGGGAGACATCAATCAACCCTCAGGCTATAAAGAATATTGCAGTGGACCACTGCCTCCAGGCTGGGCATTTGGGAAATTAATGGGTAGTCCACACCAGTCTGTCCTTGCTTCTCTAAAGAGCCTAGTAGGGAGACCTTTAAATGATAAGGTTGACTTTTAATTCTCCCCCCCCCCGATGTCATGTACTCATTCATTCATCCATTCCAAAACTATTTATTGAGGGTCTTCTGTGCCCGAGCTGTTAAGGATACAGTGCTGAGCAAAATAGGGCCATCTGGGAAAGGTAGACATTAAACAAGTAATCACACAAAGTAATGTGTAAGTCCAAATGATGATTAGTGAGAGAACTGAAAATTACAGATTATTTTCAGAGCCTATAACAGGTCTGACTTAGTTGAGGGTTTCAAGGGAGGCTTGCCTGATGTGTGAATTAACATATGAAGGATGAATAGGAATTAACAGTGAATGGTGCAGAGGTGTGGAAGGAGTCTAGACAGAGCCAATAGCCTCTCCAAACAAAAAACTGAATCCTCATTCTTTGGTGGTGAGGATGTGAAAATGGTACAATTGCTTTAGAATCGGTTCATTAATTTCTTAACATAGGACTCAGCACTTCCACACCTAGAAATCTATCGGAGATAAATTGAAAACATGTTGCACACAAACACATGCATTCAAATGTCTTCACCACTTTATTCATAATGTCTCAAAATTGAAAGTTACCCAAACAACTATCAATACATATGTAATAAAAAATAAAATGTGGCATATTTATACAATGGAATATTATTTTTCAGTTACAAAGGAATGAACTGTTAGTACATGAAACAACATAAGTGAACCCGAAAAACATTGTGGTAAGGGAAAGAATCGAGGCAAAAAAATTTCCTTCATTATGTATGATTCCCCTTGTTGAAATGCCATTAAAATGCATATTTATAGAGGGGTGCCTGGGTGGCTCAGTTGGTTAAGGGACTGCCTTCGGCTCAGGTCATGATCCCGGTGACCCGGGATCGAGCCCCACATTGGGGTCCCTGCTCGGTGGGAAGCCTGCTTCTCCCTCTCTCACTCCCCCTGCTGTATTCCCTCTCTAGCTGTGTATCTCTCTGTCAAATAAATAAATAAAATATTTTTTTTAAATGCATATTTATAGAGACCTGAAAAAATTATTGGTTGCCTAGGGGGTTGGGAGCATGGATGAATTGTAAAAAGATATAAGCAAACTGTTTGAGATGATGGAAAGGTTCTAAAACTGGATTGCGATTCTGGTTGTAAAAGACTGTAACCTTACAGGGGTGCTTGGCTAGCTCAGTCGTTAAGCATCTGCCTTTGGCTCAGGTTATGATCCTGGGGTCCTGGGATGGAGCTCTGCATCGGGCTCCTTGCTCAGCCAGGAGCCTGCTTCTCCCTCTCTGTCTGCCTGCCATTCCCCCTACTTGTGCTTTCTCTCGTTCTCTGTCAAATAAATAAATAAATAAATAAATAAATAAATAAATAAATAAATATATATTTTTTAAAAGCCTTTATAACCTTACAAAAATCATTTTTAAATGCTTACAATAGATGAATTTTGTATTATCTAAATTATACCCTAATACAAGCATTAAAACTAAAACAATCATTTTTATAAAGGCTGACAGAATCCCAGCCAGGGAAGCAAATTTGTCCCAGTGAGCCTTCAGACTCTCTATCTCTGCTGAGGCAGCAGTGCAGATAGGAAGAACTGAAAAAATGAACCTAGTCAACAGCAAGTGTCCAGTTCTTGGAAACCTCTTTATCCTCATAGGTAAAAAAAATTCTTTACCTTTCCCCATCAGAAGCCCCAGAACAGTTGGAGGCATCAGTAAGGGCATCCCAACACACCCTTCCATTCTCCCACTGAGAGCACCTTGAAGCCTGACCTTATGGTAACCGTTCTGTGCTCCCCTTCATCAGTCAGCATTAGCAGGAAACACAGGGAGCCCCAGTGGCACCAGATAAATGAAGTGACCCAAAATAATACCACAAAGTCTCTGAAAACAAATTGCCATTGGAAACTTAGCCCACAAAATTAGGCCAAGACCAGCATGCTAAACTAAAACAGGGTGACTGCCTGCTGAAATAAAAGAAGTAAATAGTTCTGAGAGTGTCCTAACATAATGAACAAAATGTCCAAGATAAACTTAAAAACCACCCATCATAACAACCAGAAAATCACAACTTGAATGAGGAAAAATAATCTACTCATGCCAACACTGAGATGAATCAAATGTTGGCATTATCTGACAAGGATTTCAAAGCAGCTACCATAAAAATGGTTCTGCAATCAATTACAAATTCTCTTGCAATAAATGAAAAAATAGAAAATCTCAACAAAAAAATAGAAGTCATATAAAAGAACCAAATGGAAGTTAGAGAACTGAAAACTTCAACAATTGAAATAAATAGCTGCTGAATAGGCTTCATAGTACATTGGAGATGACAGAGGACATAAATTTGAGGAGAGACTAATAGAAGCCAACCATTTTGAGCAACAGAGAGAAAATAGACTGAAAGGAGACAGAGCCTCAGGGACCTACAAGATAATAAAATATTCCACCATTTGTATAATCAGTGCCTCAGAAGGATAGGAGACAGTGAGGTTGAAAAAGTATTTGAATTTGAAGAAATGATGCCTGAGAAGTTCTAATTTAGCAAAAGACACAAACCTACAGACCCCAGAAGCTGAGTGAACCATAAATAGGGAAACTAAAGAAAAATTCTGAGACAAATCCTAATTAAACTTTTGCAAAATAAAAACAAAAAATTGAAAGCAGCCTGCGTGAAATGGAAAACCATTTACCATGTTCAATAAAACAACACTAAGTTCATATCTTTTACAAGAGACTCATCCTAAAAGAGGATGCCATTTCAAAATTATATTTTTGATCTGTAAACACAAAGGCCAGAAAGAAGTGACACAACCTTTTTCAAGTGCTGAAAGGAAAGAACTGTCAATAAATTCTGTATCAGTTGAAACTGTCCTTCAGAATGAAGAGAAAATAAAAACATTTTTGGGCAAAGAAAATGAAAAACTTTTCACTAGCAGACTTACCATTAAATATTAACTAAAAGAAATTCTTCCAACAGAAAGGTCATGATAAAAGAACAAATTTTGAAGCATTAGGAAGAAGGAACAATGAAAAGAGCAAAAATATGGGTACTTACAATAGACTATCCATTTTCTTATTAGTTTTATAAACCATGATTGATGATGAAGACAAATATTGTAACACTAATACCCAAAGCAATGATATTTAAAAGTGGGGAAGGTAAATAGACCTAAATAGAATTGAAGTTTCCACACTTGAAATGGTAGAAAACTGATTCCAGTAAACTGTTTGAAAGCATATATTTATGGTAGCTGCCCTTGGAACTTCCGCCACCATAGTCACCACCACCAGAACTACTAGGAGTAGGGGTAAAATTTGGTTACCTCTAACACTGAAAAATGGGTTAATATTCTTGAAAAAGTACTTATCAACATACTAAAGCACCTATGATGCATTTCTCTTGTGGATGGAGGAAGTCTTCTCAACAGCCTTGCCCGACTCTGTCTGTCTAAATTCATGCTCCCTGCAGCTTGTCTTGAGAAACAAATCAAAGCACACCTACTTAAAGTTCCACACACTCCCCAATACAAACAAGGAGGAACTCTGCAGAGGAAGGACCAGTGGGAAAGAATAGCTAAAACACAATAGCAGGGTGTACACAGCATACATCAGAAACATTTCCTGAAGTTTTTGTTGTAGTTTTTCTTTTTTTTTTTCCTTCCTTTCTTTCCTGGACAAAATGATGAGACAGAGAAACTCACCACAAGAGAAAGAACAGGAGATAGTACTCCTTGCCAGAGATTTAATCAATAGGGATATAAGTAAGATGTCTGAATTAGAATTTAAAACAACGATTATAAAGATACTAACTGGTCTTAAAAAAACATAAAAGACATTAGAGAATCATTACTGTAGATATAAAAGAACTAAAATCTAGTAAGGCCAAAATTCAAAATACTATCTATGAGATGCAGTCCCAAATGGAGGCTATAAAAACAAGGATGAAGTAGGCAGAAGAGAGAAACAGTGATATAGAAGATAAAATGATGGAAAAATGAGGAAACAAAAGAAGAAAGAAAACTACTGGACCACAAAGGGAGACCTAGAGAACTCAGCCATTCCATAAAATGAAATAATATCCAGATACTAGAGGTCCCAGAAGATGAAGAATGGGAGAGAAGGGCAGAAGATCTATTTGAACAAATTATAGCTGAGTAATACCCTAATCTGAGGAAGAAAACAGGCATTCAAGTCCAGGGGGCACAGAGAACCCACCTCAAAATCATTAAAAATAAGTCAACACTGTGACATATAATAGTGAAGCTTGCAAACTTCAAAAATAGAAAATCCTGAAAGCACCTGGAGACAAGAGGTCTTTAACTTATAAGAGTAGAATATAAGGCTGGAAGCAGACCTGTCCACAGAGACCTGGCAGGCCAGAAAGGACTGGCATGATATATTCAATGTACTAAATGGGAAAAATAAGTATCCAAGACTACTTTATCCAGCAAAGCTGTCATTCAGAATAGAAGGAGAGATATAGAGTGTGCAGGACAAGGAAAATGAAAGGAATTTGTGAACACTGACCCAGCCCTGCGGGAAATATTAAAGGGGAGTCTTTGAGAGGAGAGAGAGCCCAAAAATAAACCAGAAAGGAGCAAATACAAAGACAGTCTGTAGGAACATTGACTTTACAGGTAATAAAACAACACTAAGTTCATATCTTTCAATAATTATTCTGAATGTAAATGGACTAAATGCTCCAGTCAAAAGACAGTAGTGTATCAGAATGGTTAAAAAAAAAACCAAGACCTATCCATATGCTGTTTACAAGAGACTCATTTTAGACCCAAGGATACCTCCAAATTTAAAGTGAGGGAACGGAAAACCATTTACCATGCTAATAGACATCAAAAGAAAGCTAGTGTGGCAATCCTTATATTACACAAATTAGACTTTAAAACAAAGACTATAATAAGAGTCAAGGAAGGATACTATATCATACTTAAATCCAACAAGAAGATCTAACAATTGTACATTTTTATGTTGATATTATGGGAACAGACAAATATATAAGCCAATTAATAAGAAAATTAAAGAAACTCATTGATAATAATATAGTAATAGTAAGGGGACTTTAACACTTCACTCACTGCAATGGACAGATCATCTCAGCTGATCAAGAAGGAAACAAGGGCTTTGAATGACACACTGGACCAAATGGACTTAACAGATATATCCAGAGTATTTCAGCCTAAAGCAACAAAATACACATTCTTCTTGAGTGCACATGGAACATTCTCCAGAATAGATCACATAGTGGGTCACAAATCAGGTCACAACTGGTACAAAAAGACTGAGATTATATTATGCATATTTTCAGACTACAATGCATTAAAACTTGAAGTCAACTACAAGAAAAAATTTGGAAGGACCACAAATATATGGAGGTTAAAGAGCATCCTACTAAAGAATGAATGGGTAAACCAGAAAATTAAAGAATTTTAAAAAATAGTGAAAACAAATAAAATTGAAAACACAAAACTCCAAAACCTTTGGGATGCAGCAAAGGCAGTCCTAAGAGAGAACTATATAGCAATACAGGCTTTCCTTAAGAAACAACAAAAGTCTTGAATACACAACCTTACCTTACACCTAAGGAGCTGGAAACAGTAAATAAAGGCTAAATCCGTCAGGAGAAGAGATAAAATAAATATTACAACAGTAATCAATGATCTAGAGGTTAAAAAAAACAGTGAAACAGATCAATGGAACTAGGAGCTGGTTCTTTGAAAGAACTGATAAGATTGATAAACCCCTAGCCATTCATATCAAAAAGAAAATAGAATGGACTCAAATAGATAAAATCATGAATGAAAGAGGAGAGACCACAACCAATACTGAAGAAATACAAACAATTATAAGAGAATATTATGAGAAATCATATGTCAACAAATTAGGCAATCTGGAAGAAATAGATGCATTCCTAGAAACATATAAACTACAAAAATTGAAACAGGAAGAAATAGAAAACCTGAACAGACCTATAACCAGCAAAAAAATTGAATCAGTAATCAAAAATCTCCCAACAAACAAGAGTTCAGGGCCAGATACCCTCCCAGCAGAATTCTTCCAAACATTTTAAGAAGAATTAGTACCTATTTTTCTGAAACTATTTCAAAAAATAGATATGAAAGGAAAACTTCTAAATTCATTATATGAGGCCAGCATTACCTTGATCCCCAAACCAAGGACCTCATGAAAAAGGAGAATAAGAGACCAATATCCCTGATGAACATGGATGCAAAAATTCTCACCAACAGGGGTGTCTGGGTGGCTCAGTTGGTTAAGCGACTGCCTTCGGCTCAGGTCATGATCCCAGAGTCCCGAGATCGAGCCCCACATCGGGCTCCCTGCTCGGTGGGAAGCCTGCTTCTCCCTCTCTCACTCCCCCTGCTTGTGTTCCCTCTCTCGCTGTGTTTCTCTCTGTCAAATAAATACATAAATTCTTTTAAAAAAATTCTCAGCAACAAAATAGCCAATAGGATCCAAAAGTACATTAAAAAGATTATTCACTGCAACCAAGTGGGATTTATTCCTGCACAGGAAAGGTGAAGGTGAGGAAGGACATACCTCTCCAGAGGCAAAAGAAACAAAAGCAAAAATAAACTATTGGGGGGGCGCCTGGGTGGCTTAGTAGGTTAAGCGACTGCCTTCGGCTCAGGTCATGATCCCGGAGACTCGGGATCGAGTCCCACATCAGGCTCCCTGCTTAGCGGGAAGCCTGCTTCTCCCTCTCTCACTCCCTCTGCTTGTGTTCCCCCTCTGGCTGTGTTTCTCTCTGTCAAATAAATAAAGTCTTAAAAAAAATAAAAAAATAAATAAATAAACTATTGGGATTTCGTTAAGATAAAAAGCTTTTTCCCAGCAAAGAAAACCATCAACAACACTAAAAGGCAACTGATGGAATGGGAGAAGATATTTGTGACTGCCTTATCAGATAAAGGGCTAGCATCCAATTAAGAGCTTATATAAAACTCAATATCCAAAAGCCAAGTAATCCAGTCAAGAAATGGGCAGAAGATATGAACAAACATTTCTCCAAGGAAGACATACAAAAAGCCAACAGGTACATGAAAAAATGTTCCACATCAATTGGCATCAGGGAAATGCAGGTCAAAACCACAATGAAATACCACCTAACACCAGTCAGAATGGCTAAAATCAACAATTCAGGAAACTACAGGTGTTGGCGAGAATGCAGAGAAAGGGAAACTCTCTTACACTGTTGGTGGGAATGCAAACTGGTGCAGCCACTTTGGAAAACAGTATGGAGGTTCTTCAAGATGTTAAGAATAGAGGAAGGAAAACTAAAATAAGATGAAAATAGAGAGAGAGGCAAACCATAAGAGACACTGAACTCTAGGAAACAAACAGGATTGTTTGGTGGGTGGAGGGGAGGTGGGTGGGGAGATGAGGGAATTGGGTGATGGGCATTAAGAAGAGCACTTGATGTAATGAACACTGGATGTTATATGCAACTGATGAACCACTAAACTCGACCCCTGAAACTAATAATACAGCATATGTTAGCTACATTCAATTTAAATAAAGAATTACCATGCTGTCTTGGTGATCACAGCTTTGTAATACAGCTTGAAGTCAGACAACATGATGCCCCCATAGTTCTCAAGTCTAGAAGTACAAGATCAAGTTTCCAGTGATTTGGTTCTTGGTAAGGGCTAACTTTCTGACTTGCAGATGGCTGCCTTCTCATTATATCCTCACATGGTGGAGAGTGAGTGAGCTTCCTCTTCTTACAAGCACACTAGTATGATCATGATGGTCCCATCCCTATGACCTCATCTAAATCTAACCAGCACCCAATGTCCATACTTCCAGAAACCATCACATTAGAGGTTAGGGCTTCAACATATGGATTTGGGGAGGGAGGGGAAACACAAACATTCAGTTCATAACCTCCTTTAACAATTTTTCATGGTAACAGAATACAAGGAACCCACCAAAAACTCACATTTATTTGAAAACTATTCAGTGGTTTCACTCCTCTCCATATAATTGTTGGGCACCTGTGGAGGAGTGCTTAGTGATGGTGGCAGAGCTTCTCAGCACATTTTATGAGGACAAATTTATCTTGATTCCAAAACCAGATAAAGACAGTACAAAAAGAAGAAAAAAAGAAGAAAGAAAATGATATACCAATATATCTCATGAATTTAGATGCCAAAAATACAAACAAAATATTAGCAAACTGAATTCAGCAATGTATAAAAAGAGTTTTACACTGTGGCCAAATGGAATTAATTCCAAGTTGCAAGACATGATCAACATTTGAGGAACAATCAATGTAATCTGCTATATCAAGAAGCTAAAGAAAGATAATCATACTATCACATCAACTTATACATAAAAAGCATTTGTCAAAATCCAACACTCATCAATGATGAAAAGTCTTGGGACGTTAGAAATGGAGAATGATTATCTCAAGTTTATAAAGAGCATCACCAATAAACTTACAGCTAACATGCTTAATAGTGAAAGAGAAATGGTTTATTCTTTTATTTACTTATTTTTTTAGAGAGGGAGGGAGAAGGAAGGGTGGTGTGGATGGGCAGAGAGAGAATTTTAAGCAGGCTCCATGCTCAGCATGGAACCGAGATGGGGCTCAGTCTCACAACTCTGAGATGATGATCTGAGTTGAAATCAAGAGTTAACAGACTAAGCCACCCAGGCACCCCATGATATCAGGGACTCTTGATATTACTCTTCATATCAGGGACAAATCCAAGATACCAGCTCTTGCCACTCTTATTCACCATAGTACTATAAGTTGTAACCTCTACATGAAGGCAAGAAAAATAAAAGACATACAACTTAGAAATGAAAAATCTCTTCCTGTTTTGAGGTGACATGATTATATATGTAAAAAAGGGAATCTATAAGAAATTTTTAGAAACAAGTGAATTCAGCAAGGTTGCAGGCTATAAGAGCAAAAATCAGAAAGCAATCACATTCTTATACTAACAGTGCACTTATGGAAACGTAAACAATACCATTTACAGTTGCTCCAAATAAAGTGAAATCTTTAGGAGTCAATGGAGCAAAATTGGTACAGGAGCAAATGATTAAAATTACAAAATTCTGGTGAAAGAAATAAAAAAAAAACAAGTGGAGAAATGTACCATTTTTTAAAAGATTTTATTTATTTGACAGAGAGAGACACAGTGAGAGAAAACAAGCAGAGGGAATAGGAGAGCGAGAAGCCAGCTTCCTGCCAAGCAGGGAGCCCAATGCGGGGCTCAATCCCAGGACCCTGGGATCATGACCTGAGCCGAAGGCAGACACTTAACAACTCAGCTACCTAGGTGCCCCCAAATATACCAAGTTTATGGAATGGATGACTCAACATACTAAAGATATTACCTCTCCTCAAACTGATCAGTGTAAACACCACCACGTGGTTTTTCTGGGGAAGAGAGTACTTATATAGACAAATTCACAGGCCCTGGGACAGATTAAAAGAAATCTTTATAAAGAAGAATAAAGTGGGAGGACTTGCTTTACCTGATAATAAGGCTTACCATATAGCTATAGTAATCAGGAGAGTATGAAGAGGTAGACATACTGGTCAGTGGAATAACATAAAGAATTTAAAAATGAACTCTCACAAAAATATGCTCAATTGTTTTTAACAATTGTATGAGAGTAATCAACAGAAGGATAACTTCTCAACAGAGTGCTGGAGCAATTAGACATCCATAGGCAAAAACAAACAAACAAAAAAACCCAGAAACTTCCTTCTAAATCTCATACTGTAATACCAAAATTAACTCAAAATGTGTTACAGACTTAAATGTAAAATATAAAGACTGCAAAACTTTTAGAAAAATCATAGGAGACAATTTGGGAACTAGAGCTAGGCAAAGCGTTCTTAGACTTGATATCAAAGAATGATTCCTAAAAGGAAAAATAGAAAAATTTAACCTCATCAAAATGAAAAACTTCTGTTCTGTGAGAATCTGTATGAACAGGATGAGAGATAAACTGTGGGTTGGGAGAAGATATTTGCAAACAATGTATCTGACAATGGACTAGTACTAAGAATATATAAAGATCTCAAAACTTAGCAGTAACAGAACAGATGATAAAATGATCAGGAGACCTGATGAAGAGAAATTCACCAAAGTGGATACAGAGATGGCAAATGAGTCCATGAAAAGATGTTCAACATCATTAGCCATCAAGGAAATGCAAATTGAAACCAAAATGAGGTATGACTGACTACACATCTATCTGAATGGATAAAGTAAAAAATAGTTACAGCATCAAATGTTGGTGAGGAGTCAGAGAAACTAGATCACTCATATATTTCTGTGGAAATATAAAATGTTACAGCCACTCTGGAGACTAGTTTTGTAGTCTTAGTGCAGTTATCATATGATCCAACAAGGGCACTCTTAGGCCTTTATCCCAGAGAAATGGAAAATTTATGTTTTTTGAAAAAGATTTTACTTATTTGAGAGAGAAAAGGAACAGAGGGAAAGTGAGAGGGAGAAGCAAACTCCCCACTGAGCAGAGAGCCCAGCACAGGGCTTGATCCCAGGACCCTGGGATTGTGACCTGAGCTGAAGGCAGATGCTTAACCGACTGAGCCACCCAGGTACCCCAGAAAATTTGTTTATACAAAAACCCATACACAAATGCTCATAGCTACTTTATTCTTCTATAATCAGATGTATTAATTTATTGTACAACTGGTCCACCATGGGTTTAGTCTTAATAGACAGAAACTGGAAACAGCCCAGATGTTCTTCAAAAAGCAAAGGTAAAAAAAAAAAACAACAACTGTGGTATATCTACACCATGGAATATAGCTTCTCAACAATAAAAAGGGATCAACTATTGATACATGCAACAGCTTGGGTGAATCCCCAGGAAATTATGTTGAGTGAAAAAAAAGTCAATCCCAAAAAGTTTAAAAAGCATGATTCCAGTTATATAACATCTTTGAAATGACAAAAAATTTTAAATGGAGGACTGTTAAGTGGTCGTCAGTGATTAGGGTTGAGGGAAAGGTATCAGGAGGGAGGTGAGTGTGATTATAAAGGAAAACAGGAGAGATCATTATGTTGGAACTGTTGAGTATGTTTTGTGATGGATACATGAACCTACACTGGAGGGAAAAATGTGTAGAAATAAATACAGAACACACACACACACACACACACACACACACACACACGAGCATCAGTAAACCTGGGGTAATTTGAATAAGATTGGCAGATTATATCGATGTCAGTATCCTAGTTGCGATATTATTATTATTTTTTAAAGATTTTATTGATTTGACAGAGAGAAACACAACCAGAGAGGGAACACAAGCAGGGGGAGTGAGAGAGGGAGAAGCAGGCTTCCTGCCGAGCAGGGAGCCCGATGTGGGGCTCCATCCCGGGACTTCGGTATCATGACCTGGTCTGAAGGCAGTTGCTTAACCAACTGAGCCACCCAGGCGCCCCCTAGTTGTGATATTATACTACAGTTTGCAAAATGTTGCTATGTGGGTAAACTGGGCAAAGTAAGTAAGTGATCTCTCTGCATTGTTTCTGACATTGACATAGAAATTTTCAATTATCTCAATAAGAACTTCAATTAAATGTGCTACTGCAGAAGTGTAGAGAAGAGATGAGGAAATTGGGCTTGGATAATAATGGAGGTCTCAGTCAATCAGTCAATGAAAAGAAACAAGGTACAGGATAGTTTGTGCAGTATATTCCCATTTATGATTTAAAATGATACATACATATTTGTATATCAATTTTGAAATTTACTGGAAGGAGATGTATGAAACTGTTACTGGTCTCTGGGAAGTCTAGCATGGGGACAGGAGAGAGACTCACTCTTCAAAATATGCCCTTCTATGGTACTTGATTTTTTTAAACCACATGTATATATTGCTTGTGTTAATTTATACTAAAAAATACATAGGAACTGGGCAAAATATAAACCTCTGTGTTTTAAAATATGAATTTCTATATTAAGTGCTACCAAAATTATTACAAGAAGTAGAAGAATCTATAGATGTCTTGTAGGGGCAAACAAATTTGCTAATTTCATTGGAGAAGGAAGCTTTCATTGAAAAATGATTCCCATTGCTCTGATAACCCCACACCCCAAGACTCTAGTCCAGAGCAGTCACAGAGGAAGCTATCACAAGGGAGTGTGATGAGTTGTAATATCAGCTTCATGGTAGTTTCAAAAAAAGGGAGGGGTAGGTTCTGAGGGCCCTATATTTTTATTTGAAACTGTATGGAAGAAATGAATTCTTTGTGCTAGTGTTTTGCGATTTATACTATCTCACTGATCACATTTTAAATCTGTTCATGAAAATAGTCATAGATAATTTAAAAGCTTGTATCCCCCTAATGCTCTGGCATAAATACCAACAATATTGACAGCAGTTGGCGTCCAGTCTTTCCTACAGCCTATCATCAGGGAAGAGACAACTGATGTGCAGATTGTATAAATCAGCTGGGCCTCATTCTGGGTGCATCAGAATTCCTGAAAAGGCTGATCCATTATGATTAAATGAGGAACAGCTAGGGAACAGGTCTGCAGTACAATTAATTGATGTATAAATTCTCTGAGACCTTTTGAGCTAAATGTAAGCTTTATCCATATGCAGAGGCAAGAAGGCACAAAGGAGTCTATGTAAACAGCAAAGGTGGCAGGTCACACTTATGTTACCTTGGGCCAAAGTGATTTTGAAAATGGGTCGAAGTGATCTTGAAAATGTTTGGGTTTTGACACTGATGAAAGATCTCTGATAAATCTGACTCCACAACAACATTTTCATCATAAAACCTATCTGTCCCCTTATTTTTATTTTTATATCATGCTTTATATTTTAGGAAGGAGTTGACAAGCAGCTGATTAAAACAGCTGAAACAACTTTAAAAACAAATACTGTGGGCTTTTGGCTCCCTCTTTCACAGATCTTAAGAGTTAGAAGGCATAACTTTGCAGCATTCCTCCCCCCCTGCCTTGGTTTTGATAAGTGATCACACTTATGTTTAATCCTCAGTGGCTACTGTGCTCTGCCTACTCTCATTTGAGAGACCTTTGCAAATGGAGATGAAAACTCCTGGTCTTGGTTCAATTGAGTAGTGCAACATTTGGCTTGAGAAAAACCTGTCTGAAGGGTTGAATTGTAGTTGGTTGGAACTAGTCTCTAGGTTAGCCCTAGGGGTTAAGGTAGAATTGCCACCCCCTACCCTGTTCTGATGTCTGGCTTATAAAGCAACTCCTAATGAATGACTTGGGATTACAGATAATTTTTGACTGAACAAGTCTTGCCAACCATGTGTTTGATGCTATTTTCACTCCAGTGTGTTAGCCAATCTATCAGGACAACTTGACTTGAAAGACTTGTAGGCATCTCAGACTTATCATATTCCAACATGAACTCAGGACTTTCCTTCCAAAAGTTAAGTTGCATCCCTTAGCTCCTCTGGTTTCAACTCTAACTTCTTATTCTCCAGTCCCCTGTCTAATCAGTCCAATCAGTGAACAAGTCCTCTTGATAATCCCTGTCCAATCAGCAAACAAGTCCTGTTGATAATCTCTCCAAAGGCCCATCAGCTCTGCCCTTCTTTTCTATTACCACTATCAGTGCCTTAAGTCAGGCCCATAGCATTACCTACCCAGATGACTTCAACAGATTCGTCTTTTTCGACTCTCACTCTTCCAAGAAATAATATATACACAATGCATATAAAGTTCTTATTGTATACTGGGTATTTTCTAAGAGCTTCATATTCATTACCTTGTTTAATTCTTATAATTCTGTAAGGTAAGTGCTGTTATCATTGCCATATTATAGATGGAGGAAGCTGAGGGAGAGAGCATTTGAGATACTTGTCCAGGTTTACACACAACCAGTAAGTGCCCCAGTTCATCCTGTATTGCAGTTATTCTCATGCTTTAGTGAACATAAAAATCGTGAAGGGGGAGGATTATTTTAAATGCAGATTCCCAGTTTTTGATAATCTTCTGCTGTGGGTTTGGAGTTTGTCCATCTGCATTTCTTTTTTTTTTAAGATTTTATTTATTTATTTGACCGAGAGAAACACAGCTAGAGAGGGATCACAAGCAGGGGGAGTGAGAGAGGGAGAAGCAGGCTTCCCGCTGAGCAGGAAGCCCAATGTGGGACTCGATCCCGGGTCTTCGGGACCATGACCTGAGCCGAAGGCAGTTGCGCAACCAACTGAGCCACCCAGGTGTCCCTGTCCATCTGCATTTCTACTAACACAACCGATTCTGATGCAGGTGGTCCAAGGAGTACACTCTGAGAAACACTGGTCCACAGCTTTTAGAGTGAGCTTACTAAAACACAAATCTCATAATTTCATTCTCTTCTTTTAAACTTTCCAATGGCTCCCTGTTGCTTTCAGGATAAGTCCCAATCCCTTGGTATGACATATAAAACTCTCTACAAAGTAGCTCTTGACAGTCTCTCCAGCTTAATCTTCAGCATCTTATCTCTATACCAGACTTCTTATAATTGCTTAGCTATCCATTAACTCACTCATTCACCCCACCATCACTGACAAAGGTTTTACTTCTAGCTGTGGAGATATAGCCAAAAAGTTAGAGCACATTCTCTTAAGAGACTTGGGCTAGTGGATGTTTATTTTAAGGGTCCAGGTACAAAGCACAGTGAAAGCAGAGTAGAAGAGGTAGTCAACTCAGCCAGGGAGTGAAGGGAGTCATCACTGAGGAAGTAATAGCTGAGACTTAAAGGATCAAAAGAAGCTTACCTGGTAGACAGATGGGGGCAGGCACATTCCAGGTAGAGAGGTGCAGCACATAGAGAAGTGGGGAAATACATATTCCAGAGTCTATACATAGTTCTATAATTCTAGAATGAAATTATAAGGGGATGACAGAGAGTTGTCAGAGCTGAAGCTAGACAGGTAAGCAAGGGCTGGGAACTTGTTTACTGCAATAGGCAGAAATCTAAGATGGTCCCCAAGATTCCCAGCGTTAACTGGTGTGGTTTTCCTGTTCAAATTCCCTGACCTCTTGAATGCAGGAGGCAGGACCTAAGACTATGATGGGCTGTCACTCCAGTGTGTAGTGTACTAATTCACTGACTTTGAGTTGACCAAAAAGGGAGATTTTATCATATGGGTCTGATTCAATCGAGTGATCTGTTAAATAGGTATTAAAAAGTCAGAGACATGCACCTGTGCTAGCCAGGAAGAAAGAAAGAAAAATTGTCGTGAACTTCCTATGGGGAGCATGTGACAAGGAATTGCAGGTTGTCTGTACCAGCTGAGAATGGTCTCTGGTAAACAGCTAGCAATAAAATGGGGCTATCATTCCTACAAATGCAAGGAAGTGAACACTGCTGATAACTTGAATGAACTTGGAAGAGCTCCAAGCCTCATATGAAAACTGTAGCCCTAGCCCACACCTCAGTTTCAGGGTGGTGAGACCCTGAGCAGAGGACCCAGTTAACCTATGCCTGGAAACTGTGAGATCACAAATTTGCATTGTTTTAAAATGCTAAGTTTGGGGCACCTGGGTGGCTCAGTCGGTTAAGCGTCTGCTTTCGGCTCAGGTCATGATCCTGGAGACCTGGGATGGAGCCCCACATCGGGCTTCCTGCCTGGTGGGAAGCCTGCTTCTCCCTCTCTCAGTCCCTCTGCTTGTGTTCCCTCTCCCCCTGTTTCTCTCTGTCAAATAAATAAAATCTTAAAATAAAATGCTAAGTTTGAGGTAATTTGTTATTTGACAATAGAAAGCTAGCACATATTTCATGCAAAAGAATTTAGATTTTGTACACATTTGATTGAGAAAGATGAAAGGAGTCAAAGCAGAGTAATGCCATTATGTGCATGTTAGAAATAGAAATCTCACAGCAATATAGAGAATGAATGGTAAACACTGAAGACGGAAATCCAAGGTATTTCTCTCTCTCTCTCTCTCTCTCTCTCTCTCTCTCTCTCTCTCCTTCTCTCTCCACTTTGAACACCATGTTCAGCAGTGGCTGTGCTCCCTCTGTGTTTCCTCATAACCATTGTCTACATGATCTCAGTTCCTACCAGGCAGTCCCCACTAGGGTTCTAGTTCCTACTGGAAGGCTACAAATTCTGGCCTGAGATAACACTAACTATACTTACTATTCTTTAATCCTTGGTGGGTAAGTAATGGCTAATCTCTGGGTTGCCTTATGATTGCTGTTTGGCTTCCCAGCAATTTGTTTTACCTATTCAACCAGTTTTGTCCTTTAAAAGTCCCATGTATGAAATTTCTGGAGTGGTTTCTCTTTCCTGACTAGAATTCTCACTGATCCAGGTGGTAAATTGACAAGTGTGGGTGATTGATTATATGTAAGACAGAGTTGACAATGAAGGATCTCAGATGACTTAATAGTTTGAACAACCAGCTGGATGATAATGCTGGTGAATTTTCCCGGGTGAATTGAATACAATATTTAAGGAAGAAATGTCACTAATCATACACAAACTTGTTCAGAAAATGGAAAAGGAGGGTCATTTTATACATTTTCCTATAAAGCAGCAAACCTTGATACCAAAATCTTGCAAAATGTTACAGAAAAAGAACAGTAAACCAATATACTTTGTGCACACAGGGGCAAAAGTCCTTTATAAAATATTAAGTTGAAATCAGCAATGTATAAAAAGAATAAAAGGAAAAAAGTATGATCATTCCAACAGATGTAAGAAGATTTTGACAAAATCCAACACCTGTTCATGATACAAAACAAAACCTCAGTGGACTATAAATGGAAGGAAACTTCCTCCGTATGTTAACTCACAGGTCTCATGGTATTTAATGATCAAATACAAATACTCTCCCCTGAACTCAGAATTAGACAAGGATACCCAGTCTCACTGCTTCTATTGAACATTGTTCTGGAGATCCTAGGAAGCTCAATAAATAAGATAAATCAAAGGCATAAATATTGGAAAGGAAAACTTAAAAGCATCTCTAGTCATAGACAACATGGTTGTTTATGTAGAAATTCTAGGGAATCTACAAACCAATTAGTCAAACTACTAAGTGAATCAACCAAGGTGATGTGACTCAATATAAAAAAAAATAGTGATAGAGTTCCAATCCAAGATAATGATGTAGGAAACCTCTAAAATCTCCTCCTGCCGAGAACACATCAAATTATACCTATTAATAGATTAGTTACTCCTGAACAAGAACTGAGGATTGACTACAGCTACTGAACAAAGATAGAATGGCAAGAGAATAGCAAACAGACAGACACACACCACAGTTTAAAAGAGTACTAGCCTATACCCCTGCAGCTCCAGCCAACCAGCAAGTCACTAAGTACACATAGTCTGCATAGGGGACACCATACACAAGACTTTGTATGTCACACACACACAAGACACATTCAACTTTAGGAGTAGCCCTTCTGCCTAATCCATAGACCTCTCCTTCAACTTTAGGAGAAGTAGCCATTCCACCTAATCCATAGAAACAAACACAAAAAGTCAAGCAAAATGAGGAGGCAGAAATATGTTCCAGAAGAAAGAATAAGAACAAAACTCAGAAAAAGAACTAAATGAAGCAGGGATAAGCAATATTCCTGGGAAAGGCCAGTAACCCTCATCAACATAGATGCAAAAATCCTCAACAGCATATTGGCTAGTTGCATACAATAATACATTAAAAAGATCATTCACCACGATCAGGTGGGATTTATTGCTAGGATGCCAGGATGGTTCAATATTTGCAAATTAATAAACATTACATACCACATCAACAAAACAAAGGATAAAAATCATTTCGTCATCTCAAAAGATGTAGAAAAAGCATTTGACAAAGTATAACATCCATTCATAATAAAACTCTCAACAAAATGGGGTTAGATGAGATAGACCTCAACATAATAAAGGCCATATGAAAAATCCACAGCTAACACCATCCTTAGTGGTGAAAAACTGAGAGCTTTCTCTCAGGTCAAGAACAAGACAAGGATGTCCACTCTCACCACTTTTATTGAATATAGTACTAGAAGTCTTAGCCACAGCAACCAGATAAGAAAAAGAAATCAGAGGTATCCATACTGGTAAAGAAGAAGATAAACTGTCACTTATTTACAGATAACATGGTACTATACATAGAAAATCCTGAAGACTCCACCAAAAAAACTACCAGAAGTAATAAGTGAATTCAGTAAAGTTGCAGGATACAAAATCAATACTCAAAAATTGGTAACATTTCTATACATTAACAAAATCACAGAAAAAGAAGTTTTAAAAATACCATTTATAATTATCCAAAAAAATAAAATACCTAGGAATAAACTTAACCAAAGAGGTGAAAGAACTGTACTCTGAAAACTATATAATGCTGGGAGAAGAAATAGAAGATGACACAAACAAATAGAAATATAGTAAATGTTCATGGTTTGGAAGAATTAATATTGTCAATATTTCCATATTACCCAAAGCAATATATAGATTCAATGTAATCCCTATCAAAATACTAACAGCATTTTTCACAAAACTAGAACAAATATAGTAAAATTTGTATGGAACAACAGAAGGCCTTGAATAGCCAATGCAATCCTGAGAAATAAGAACAAAACTGGAGGTATCACAATTCCAGATTTCAAGATATACTACAAAGCTGTAATAAAACAGTATGGTACTGGCACAAAAATAGACACATAGATCAATGGATCAGGATAGAGACCCAGAAATAAACCCATCTTTATGTGGTCAATTAATTGATGACAGATGAAGCAAGAGTAGACAGTGGGGAAAAGACAGTCTTTTCAATAAATGGTGCTAGGAAAACTGGACAGCAACATGTGAAAGAATGAAACTGGATTACTTTCTAAAACCATACACAAAAACAAACTCAAAATGGATTAAAGACCTGAAACAATAGAAATTCTAGAAGAGAGCCCAGGCAGTAATTCCTCTGACATCAGCCATAGCAGCATTTTTCTAGATCTCTCATGAAGAAAGGGAAACAAAAGCAAAAATAAACTATTGGGAATACATCAAAATAAAAACCTTTTGCACAGTGAAGTAAACTATCAAGAAAATGTTGGTAAATATGTGGAGAAAAAGGAGCCCTTGTCTACTCTTGGTGGGACTGTAAATTGGTACAACTACTATGGAAAACAGTATGGAGGATCCTCTGAAAATTAAAAATAGAAATACAATACTATAATCTGATAGTTTCACTATTGGTTATTTACCAAGGAAAAATGAAACACTAACTTGAAAAGATATATACCCCCCTGTTTTTATTGCAGCATTATTTACAATAGCCAAGACATGGAAGCAACCTAAGTGTCTATCAGTGGATGAATGGATAAGGAATGTGTTGTGTATGTATGTACATACACATGCGCACACACACACAGAGAGAAATAATATATAGCCATTAAAAATGATGAGATTGTGCCATTTTAGACAACATGGATTGACCCAGAGAGTATTAAGCTAAACGAAATAAGTTAGACTGAGAAAGACAAACAAGATATGATCTCATTTGGAATACAGTCAATGATATTTTCTTTAAAGATTCTGATTTTTTTTAAAAAAAGATTTTATTTATTTTGGAGAGTGCACAAGCAGGGGGACGGGCAAAGGGAATCTCAAGCAGACTCTGCACTGAGCACGGAGCTCGATGTGGGTCTTAATCTCATGACTCTGAGATCATGACCTGAGCTGAAATCATGAGTTGGGACACTTATCTGACTGAACCACCCAGGTGCCCCACAGTCAATGATAGTAATGTGATGGAACAGATGGTAGCTATACTTGTGGTGAACATAGAATAATGTATAAACCTGTCAAATCACCAAGTTGTACACCTGAAACTAATGTAACATTGTGTATCAACTATCTTCAGATTTTAAAAATGATAATAATAAAATATTAAAAAATAAAACAATCCAAAAAATAATATATATATTTAGAGTGGCACCAAACAATTGTAAAAAATTTGAGCAAACAAGTTGACTTGATATTATTAAGATATTCATTCTCTCCAAATTAACTACTAAAGTCATGCAATAAAATAAAAATCCTGGAAGATTCTTTTGTAAAAATTGAGGCGTTTCTAAAATTTATGTAGAACTTCAAAGGACCTAGAATAGCTAAATTTCCTTCCCCTGTCATTACTGAGGTGTAATTGACAAATAAAAATTAGCTATGTTTAAAGTTTAAGTCTTGATGTTTTGATACACATGTACATTGTGAAGTAATAGCCACAAACAAGGTAATTAGCATATGCATTACCTCACATACTGTTTCTTTCTTCTTCTTCTTCTTCTTTTTATTTTGTGGTGAGAATACTGAAGATCTTCCCTCTTAGCAAATTTCAAGTATACAATACAGTGTTTTGGACTATATTTACCTTAGCTCTCCATAATTTATTCATCTTGCAAACCTGAGACTATGGACTTGTTGACTATCTCTCCCTAGCAACCTCACCACCAGCCTCTGGCAACCACAATTCGACTCTGTGCCTCTGTGAGTTTCACTATTTTAGATCCCACATATAAGTGAGATCATGCAGGGGTGCCTGGGTGACTCAGTTGGTTAAGCTTCAACTCTTGGTCTTGGGTTGGGTCATGATCTTAGGCTCTGCACTGTGTGTGGAGCCTGCTTGAGATTCTCTCTCTCCCACTCCCTGCCCCTCCTCCCTCTGTCCCCCTCTCTAAAAAATAAGTGATTATGCTGAGTGAAATAAGCCAAGAAGAGAAAGTCAAGTATCGCATGGTTTCACTTACTTGCGGTGCAAGAGGGGTAAACTGGAGGACAGTGGGAGAAGGAAAGTAAATGGGAACTAGGGTAATCTAGGGAGGGAAACGAAACAACAGAGACTTTGGACACAGATACAAACTGAGGGACTTGGAGAGAGCGGGGTGGAGGGATGGGAGAGCCTGGTGGTGGGTACTGGGGACACCTAAAGCGTGGAGCACTGGGTGTGGGGAATGGGGAATGAATCTTGGAACACTGGAAAAAAAATTTTAGTGACAGAAAAAAAACAAAAATAAAAAAAATTAAAATATGTAAATCCAGAAAAAAAAATAAGTGAGATCATTCAATATTTGTTTTTATGTGGCTGGCTTATTTCACTTAGCTTTTTTAAAAGTTTTATTTATTTATTTGACAGAGAGAGAGAGAGTGAGCACAGGTAGGCAGAGCTGCAGGCAGAGGGAGAGGGAGAAGCAGGCTCTCTGCTGAGCAGGGAGCCTGATGAAGGGCTGGATCGATCCCAGGATCCTGGGATCATGACCTGAGCCAAAGGCAGCTGCTCAACCGAGTCACCCAGGCTCCCCTTATTTCACTTAGCTTAATGTCCTCCAAGTTCATTCATGTTGTCTTAATGGCAGATTTTTCTTCTTTTTTTAAGGATGAATGATATTCTGCTGTATATACATACCAGTTTTCTTTATCCATTAATTTGCTGATGGCACTTAAGTTGTTTGCATATCTTGGTTATTTTGAATAATGCTGCAATGAACATGGAATGCAGATATCTCTACAGATTTTAATTCCTTTGGATATATATCCAGAAGTGGGATTTCTGGACCATATAGTACTTCTACTTTTTATTTATTTTTATTTTTAATTTTTTGAGGAATCTCTATGTTGCATGTTCATTTCCAGACCAGTACAATAAAGTGAATATTGCAATAAAGCAAGTTAAATGATTTCTTTGGTCTTCGTAGTGCATATAAAAGGTGTGTTTACACCATACTGTGGTCTATTAAGTATGTAATAGCATATTTGAAAAAACAATTATGTACCTTAATTTAAAAATACTTTATTGCTAAAAAAATTCTACCCATCATCTGAGCTTTCAGTAAGTCATAGTCACTGATCACAGATCAGCATAAAAACATGATAATAATAAAAAAGCTTGAAATATTGCAAGAATTACCAAAATGTGGGTGCTTGGGTGGCTCAGTGGGTTAAAGCCTCTGCCTTCAGCTTAGGTCATGATCTCAGGGTCCTGGGATCGAGGCCCACTGTTGGGCTCTCTGCTCAGCAGGGAGCCTGTTTCCTCCACACTCTCTGCCTACTTGTGATCTCTCTCTCTGTCAAACAAATAAATAAAATCTTTAAAAAAAAGAAATTAAAAAAAAGAATTACCAAAATGTGACACAGAGACATGAGGCAAGCAAGTGCTATTAACAATATCACACCAATGTACTTGCTTGACACACGGTTGCCAGAAACCTACAATTTGTAAAGAACACAATATATGTGAAGTGCACTAAAGTATAATGTAATAAAACAAGGTATGCCTATACTGTTTTCCAATGGCTGTACCCAGTTACATTGTCACCAGCAGTGTACCAAGTTTCCTTTTCCTCTCCATCTTCACCAACACTTATTACCTTTTGCCTTTTTGATGATAGACATCCCAACAAGAGTGAGGTGATTTCTCTATTCACATTTCCCTGATGATGAATCATGGTGAGCAACTTTTCATATACCTGTTGCCCTTTTCAATGTCTTCTTTTGAAAAATGTGTATTCAAGTTACTTGCCCATTTTTAAATTAGGTTATTTGAAGAATTTTGTTTGTTTGTTTTTGCTGTTGAGTTGTACGAGCTACTTACATGTTTTGAATATTAACCCGCTTTTTGCTTGATATATGGTTTTCAAATATTTTCTCCCATTCTGTAGGTTGTCTTTTCACTCCGCTGAATGTTTCTCTTGCCGTGCAGCAGCTTTTTAATCTGATGCAATCCCAGCTGTCTATTTTTGCTTTTGTTGTTTCTATAGTGAGTTCATATCTAAAACAATTATTACCTGAATCAATGTGAAGAAGCTTCTTCTTTGTTTTTTTCTTGTAGTTTTATAGTTTCAGGTCTTATATTTAATCATTAATTCTCTATAAATTGATATTTGCATATGATGTGAAGTATGGGTCTAATTTCATTATTCTGCAAGTGGATATCCAGTTTTCCCAAAATCATTTCTTTTTTTTAAGTGAGCTCCATGCTGGAGCCCAACATGGGGCTTGAACTCACAACCCTGTGATCAAGAGTCAGACACTTAACAGACTGAGACACCCAGGTGCCCCCCAAAATCACGCACTGAAGAGAGTATCCTTTCCCAATGGTGTGTTCTTGCTATTCTTTTGAAGATCTACTGACTGCAAACATGTGGATTTATTTCTGGGTCATTGGTCTGTCTATTAGCATGCCAATACCATACTATTTTTGATTACTGTTGCTTTGTAATATATATATATATATATATATTTTTTTTTTTTTTTTTTGAAACGAATGTATGTTTTGTTAACTTTCAAGTTAGGGTGAAATATATTTTGAAGTCAGGAATTGTAATGCCTTCAGCTATCTTCTTTTTTTAGATTTATTTATTTATTTATTTTGGGGGAGAGAGAGAGCATGCATGAACAGGGGGTAGGGCAGAGTGAAAGAGAGTGGGAGAGAATCTCCAGCAGACTCCCCACTGAGTGTGGACCCCCCCCAAAAAAACAGGGCTCGATCTCACAACCCTGAAGTCATGACCTGAGCAAAACCAAAAGTCAGTTGCTTAACTGACTGAGCCACCCAGGCACCCTTAGCTTTATTTCTCTTGCTCAAGATTGGTTTGGCTATTCTGTGTCTTTTGTGGTTTCATATAAATTTTAGGATTTTTTTTTCAATTTCTGTGAAAAATGCCATTAGAATTTTGATAGGGTTTGCATTGACTCTATAAACTATGCTGGTAAGTATGGACATTTTTTAAAAGATTTTATTTATTTGACAGAGAGAAACACAGCCAGAGAGGGAACACAAGCAACGGGAGGGAGAGAGGGAGAAGCAGGCTTCCCACCGAGCAGGCAGCCCAATGTGGGGCTCGATCCCGGGACTCTGGGATCATGACCTAAACTGAAGGTAGAGGCTTAACCACTGAGCCACCCAGATGCTCCAAGTATGAATACTTTAATAGTATTCTGCTAATCCATGAACATGGGCTCTCTTTCTATTTATGCATGTCTTCTTTAATTTTCTTCATTGATGTTTTATAATTTTTGGTAGTCTCCTGCCCCTTTGTTTAAGATTATTCCTAAGTGTTTTATTCCTTTTGTTACTATTGTGAACGGGATTGTTAGTTTCTTTCTCAGTTTACTGAATGTGGAAATGCCATTGATTTTTGTATGTTCATTTTGTATCCTACAACTGTACTGAATTTTTCTTAGTTCTAATAGATATTAAAAAACCATTTATTTATTTTAGAGAGAGAGTGTGTGTGCATAAATTGGGGTGGGGGCAGAGGGAGAGTTAGAGGGAAAGCATCTCAAGCAGACTCCCCATTGAGTGTGGAGCCTGATGCAGGGCTTGATCTCATGACCCTGAGGTCATGACCTGAGTCAAAATCAAGATTTGGATGCTTAGTCAACTGAACCACCCAGATGCCCCTCTAATAGATTTTCTTGTTCTTATTGTTGAGCATTTAGTATCTTCTTAATTTATGATCATGTCACCTGCAGAGATCATTTTATTGCTTTCCTTTCTGTCTGGATCCTTTATTTTTTCTTGTCTAATTGCTCTGTGTAGGACTTCTGCTGGTACTAGTCTATGTTAAATAGAAGTGACAAGTATGAGCACCCTTGCCTTGTACTGGAACTTAGAGGGGAAATCATTCACATTTTCCCAACTGATTATATTAGCTGTGGGCTTTTCACATATTGTCTTTACTGTGTTGAAGTATAGAAGAGTCAAATCTTGAAAAAAACATCATAAACTCATATTAATTGCAGTGCTACTATGAAGTTTTGGTAATTGTGGGGAGCCCGGAACCTAGCGGTGTCAACAGTTGAGGTGTAGCTTCTGGACTCCCAAACTTGGACGTTCGCGGCTGGGCAGGTTAGAGTTAAGGAGCGAAACTCCTGGTACCCGCGTATTCGGGCTCCCATTTGGGCGAGAGCAATGATAGCGCACGTAGGCTAGAGGCAGCGGTAGTCACGTAGGCAGCGGTAGCCACGTAGGCAGTTTTACAATTATAGGATCTTATTCTTACCTAGGGGCTTGGGGCATCTCCCCTGTAGTTTATCTCCTTAAAAAAAAGAGTTACTGATGTAGTGTAGGATGAACATAGAGAATCAGCGTCATGGGACTTGGGCATGATCAGGGGTGTGTGTAGAAATCATGATAATAAGGAAAACGTGTGTAGAAATCATGATAATAAGGAAAACGTGTGTAGAAATCATGATAATAAGGAAAACATGTAATCTTGTTATTGTCACCGCCCCTTGTTCAATTGAGCACAGTCTACTATAAAAAGCTTTGTAACCCTTAATAAAATCGGCATTGCTTGGACATCACCCACTTTGTCCCTCCTGCCCCCATCTGTTTTGTTCTTCGTCTTTGTCTTTGTTTTCCCATCTCCTTGCCCTCAGGTTCAGCTTACATTGTCGCGCCAGCCGCTACAGGTAATTAAGACACTATGGTACTGGCATAGGGATAGAAAAATACAGCAGTGGAACAGGATAGGGATTCTAGAATTAAATTCAAACTTCTTTTTTTAAAAAAAAGATTTACTTTATTTGACAGAGAGAAATATAGCTAGAGAGGGAACACAAGCAGGGGAAGTGAGAGAGGGAGAAGCAGGCTTCCCGCTGAGCAGGGAGCCCAATGCAGGGCTGAATCCTGGGACTCTAGGATCATGACCTGAGCCGAGGGCAGGTGCTTAGTGCCTGAGCCACCCAGGTGCCCCTAAATCCAAACTTCTAATTTCAATTCATTTTTGAGAGATGTGCCAATGTAATTCAGTTGGGAAAGTAAAATTTTTTCAAGAAATGGTACTGGAACAACTGAATAACCATAGAGGAAAAAAAATGAATCTTGACCCCAACCTCACACTATGCACAGAGTGTAACTCAAGGTAGATCATAGTTATAAATATAATGCTTAAGCTACAAAGCTTCTAAAAAAAGGTAAGCAAATATTTTTCCAGTTTGGGGATAGACAATATTTTTTATAGATAGAACACAGAAAGAAAGAAATATAAAAGTAAATATCTTAATTAGATTTTGTGAGAATAAAGAATTCTGTTTATCAAAAGATACCATTAAGAAAATGAATAGGCAAGCCAAACACTTGGAGAAAATATTCACAAAACATACTAAGCATAACACAAAGGTGGAAAAAACTGTTTTCCCTCTCTCATAATATCTAATTATTCACTTTCTTATTTACTTGTTATCTCTCCTACAGAAATGAAATCCCCACGAGAGCAGGATCCTTAATAGTTTCTAGCTCAGTGTACCCAGTAGGTACTTATGAAATATTTGCTGAATAAAGAAATAGTAGTCATTCATTCATTTAGTAAGGGCTATGACTATACATTTATTCACTGGGTGAGTGTTGACATTATCCGAAGAGTTAACTTGCCTGGGTATGGGAGGCTATAACTGTACCTCTAACAGCGTAGGGTGGATCTGCTTTGTATTTCCTATTGCTGACAACTCAAGATGTCTTTATACCATGCCTTTGCATCAGAAAGAAATTTGATGTTTGTTAGTTACCAGAATACCGAACCAATCTTTTGGGCTTGTATTGTTCCTTGAGTTATCCCTATGCTTAGTGAGCAACTAAATTGGAATGGTCCTAAGGTAATTTTTTTTGGAGCATGGCAAACCCTGGTACTTTATCATGGTTTCAGAGTTGTTTTCACGTATTGATAAGGATATCCAAGTTTTGCAAGCTCTGGATGGAAGCACTTAAATCAACTGCATGCCATCTTGGTGCAAGAAGCATTGACTTTGGGGCTCATTAACAAATGGGACTTTTCCACCTTATCTTATATCCCAATATGCCAGCAAAGATAGTGAACACTGAGAAAAATTTGGCTATTGATTGTTTATATACCAGCCAGTGTGGAAATTTTGCTTCCAAATTCTCAAAATCAATTTCCCTTTATTTGCACACAAGTAAAGAGGGCAGGGTTTTGAACTCAAATTGGCACCTAGATAAATGCACCCGACAAATGCTTGCATTTGGCCAGCATTTCTAACTACCATCTGGAAGGGGCGAAGTGGGTAATTTGCAAAGCTGTGTTTACTCTGAATAAATTTGAGAAATTCTATTTCAGTCCAATATATACTTAATAATAAAACATTGGCTTAGACAAACTGAAGATTACTGTTAGAGACACTTGTTACAGATTAGCTAGCCTCAGTCATGATTTCAACAATCATAGTTAGAAAGGATAATAGCACGCTGTGTGGTGTGAGGAGAAAACCACTAAACCGCCTTTGAGAAGAGGATTCATCTGGGCTCTTGTGTGACTGTTCAGCATTCCCGTTACCCATCACTGGAGAACTCTATAGCTTACATTTCATTGCAACTATACATTTCTTGAACACTTTCTGCATGCCACACACTAGGCTGCTACTTGATTTTTACATTTACAACATACTCTCATGTGCATGTCCTCCTATAATGCCCATGAAAGTCTGTGTCATTAGCCCCCATTTAACAGGCGAAAAAACTGAGGTCCAGAGGGGATCAAGGGATGCCACACCACCAGTGGGTGGAAGAGCAGGATTCTAATTCTCTCTGTTGACACTCCAGAGATTTGCCGTGTTATTTAATTCCCCATCACAGATATAACATCAATTAAAAGATGCGGTAGAATGAGACAGAGACTAAGATAGCAAGAGGGAGGTAAGAGTTATGTAGCCTGGTTCTTCTGAGGCCCCAGGCTCAGTACTTTTCTGGAACTATTATCCAAGGTGAGGACATTTTATGAGAATTGTCTCAGAGAGCCTACTGAATTCTCAGGGAGCTATGCAGAGTGATGCCTGAGTTCTCCTGAAACCTACTCCAACCTGTAGAAATATGTCCAGATCTCTGGCCTCCCACCTGGGAAAGGAAGCCTTCAGAGGTGAAAGAGTAGTTCTACCTGGGCCTCTCTGAGTGTACTCTCTTTCCTCTGCCAGACTTCAGGGCATCTGGGCTGCATACGACTTTGGGCTCTCTGGGTGGAGGGAAGACTAGTGAAGACAGATATGATCCTTATGGGGCTCGGTTGAGATTTATCCTGAAAGGTAAGCAGAGAGGTTGTAGGATACAGTTTTCTTTCTCAGTATAAGCACAGGAACTGGATTTGTGGGGCTTCTGGCCCCAGGCTCAGGAGATTTTTGACTAAGAACTGAGGCTGGCTGCTTTTGAAGATACTCACTGATTCCACCTCACTGAAGGACCTGGCAGAAGGCTGGACCTCTCTAGTTTCAAACAAGACAATAGCCTGATACCCACAAATCAGAGAGGCTGCCTGGAGTTTCAGTATTTGGACCAGAATTCTGACTTTACAAGTGGTTCTGGAGCTCAGGATTCACTGAAGCCTGTCTCTAGAGCACTGATAAAGACCCCAGGCTACAGGTCTGGGAACCTGGAGCCCAGAGATGTTAGCAGGAGGCTTTGATGCAAAGGGGGGCAGTACTCCATAGCTAGAAGGGTCCAGGCTTCAGAGCCAGATAAGCATGGGTTAAAGCTCAGTTCTGCCATAATTTAGCTGTGTGACCTTGGGAAAGCTGCCTAACCTCTCTGAGCTCTCATCTTCTTATCTGTAAAACGAGGATAATAATGATACCAATTTCAAGGGTCTATTGTGAGGCCAAGGGCACATAGAGCTCTTAACCTATTGCCTTATACATAGTAAGCATTCAATAAATGATGGTCAGTTTTATTATTGTGACTGATTAAACCATTCTTCTCTGAGGTCCTTCCTGGCTCTATAATTCTCCCATTCTAGAATTCAGATCTTGCTCTCTAGGTCTGGATGGAGGATACCTTCTGAGTCTACTTCTGTCCAAAATCTACTTCTGCCTGTGTACTCCACATACATGTGCCCCCTGAGGACAGGGACTGAGTCTTAGTCATCATGTGTCTAGTATCTAGCACATAGTAGTTCATCAGTGTTTGAATATTTAATCTATCCATCAGTAGATTCCCATGAATTCCCTTAGTGCTATCTGACATTCCTGTTCCAAGTGCCTATGTGGTAACACCTGCTTCTCCCTCTCAGTTTTGAAAGGCCTAATTAGGAAAGTAGGCTTCAGAAAAGAGAATGTGGTAGTTACTCCATTGACTCAGTCAATGATTACATTCATTAAGCAATGCTGGGAAAACCATCTCATGTGTGTATGCTATCTTTTTGACCCTTACTCAGCCTGGACCACTTCCTTGCCAGTGATAGAGTCCTTATAGCCTGGACTGGGCTTATCTTCTTGTGTGGGGATCTTCCCACTTAGGCATGTGCATCATATGGTACCTGGCCAATCCCACTGTTCTGTCTCCAGTGGGGAGAGAAGGAGGTTCTTTGTTTGCAGCAGGAGAGTGGTGGGTGCAGGCCTTCTTCCTGTGCGCCAAGACCTGCTGGCCGTGGGGGACTGATGCCCACTTTTGAAGCTGATCTGACTCTGTCTCTTCTCTGTTGATCCAAGTGTTGGTCCATCCAGTGCTTGTGCAATGCATAACTTTCTTGGTGAAGTTCTAGGGAGGTGTAAAAGTAATTAAAACCTGAACTCTTCACTCCATGAGGCTCATTATTTATTAGAGAATGCAAGTACACAGAAATGATAGTATCATTTACTAAACTCCTACTATGTGCAGGGACTTCATTTGAACTAAAGCTCATTCTCATGACATTAAGCATAAAGTTACATATATCTTGGTTTCCTTGGGACAGTCCTGTTTTATTCTTATTCCAATGCAATGATTAATAGCACCCTTTTAACTCTCAAAAATGTCTTGATTTGAACCATATATTATATGGTCGGTTTTACTAAGCCACATGGGTTTCTCCACTACGCTGTTTTGGAAGTATAGCCAAAGTATTGTGTGAATCCTGAATAAGGAATAGTTAGGGTTTCCCTAGGGTTGGATAAAGGAAGACAGTCATGGAGGCGGTTGAGTTTGAGAAGCATTAAATAGAAGTTTGGGCAGCACAGGTGGTGATTATTGATGTTTTTCCTTTTCTTTTGTTATGAATATCTTTGTACTTGGATATCCATAGCTAGGATCCATGAGTCCTGATAAATAAAGGTTGGGGAGGGGTGCCCGGGTGGCTCAGTGGTTAAGCGTCTGCCTTCGGCTCAGGTCATGATCCCGGAGTCCTGGGATCAACCCCGGCATCGGGCTGCCCACTCAGCGGGAAGCCTGCTTCTCCCTCTCTCACTCCCCCTGCTTGTGTTCCCTCTCTGGCTGTGTTTCTCTCTGTCAAATAAATAAAATCTTTAAAAACAAAAAAAGGTTGGGGATCTACATCTAAGTTCTGAAAAGTATATGATAAAAATCTGGAAATACCATTTATTGACATACCAGTAACTGTGCCAAAAATGTCATGTTTATCATCCCATTAGATGGCTAGAAACCTATGTGATAATGCCTACAAACTATCATCCCCTTTCTATAGGAGAGGAAATGAATGCTACATGGGGTTAAATGACTTGTTCAAAGTCACATCCAATTTTGATGGAGTCAAGATTAGAGATCATTTTGACTTCAGAACTAAAATCATTTTTTAAATTGAGATAAAATTCACATACAGCACATAAGTTTAAGGTGTACAACACATTGATTTGAAATGTGTATGTTGCAAAAATGATTACCACCATGACGTTAGCTAACACCTCCATCACATTACGAATTTTTCATTTCTTTTCTGTGGTGAGTACATTTACTATCTAGTCTCTTAGTAACTTTAAATTACATAATGTAGTATTGTTGACTATGATCACACTGCTGTGTTTTAGAAATCTAAAATGCATTCATCATTTTACTGCAAGTTTGTTCACTTTAACCAACATCTCAATCTACTACCCGCCCTCCCTGGCCCCTGGTAATTACTATTCTCCTCTCTCTTTCTTTGAGTTTGGCTTTTTTTGATTCCGAATATTAGTGAGATCATACAGTACTTCTGAGTGTATTACGCAATTAATTACAATAGCCAAGGTGTGGAAACACGCTAAGTGTCTATCAACAATTGAATGAATAAAGAAGACATTTTACGGGTACTATCTCAAAAATAGTATTTAAGAGAATGAATTTGGGAGGTACCTGGGTGGCTTAGTTGGTTGAGCAACTGCCATCGTCTCAGGTCATGATCTCAGGTTCCTGGGATGGAGCCCCATGTTGGGCTCTTCACTCAGCAGGGAGTCTGCTTGTCTCTCTTCCTCTGCCCCTCCCCCTGCTCAAGCTTTCTCTGTCAAATAAATAAATAAATAAAGTCTTTTATAAAATATATATGTATTATATATCTTCTTTTATTTACTTATATATGTTATTTTGTACATTTTATTTACTTCTTTTATGTATATATGTATATATACACAATGGACTATCATTCAGTCATGAGAAAGTCATGAGAAAGAAGGCAATCCTGCCATTTGTGACATCATGGATGGACCTTGAGGGAATTACACTACATAAGATAAATCTTTCACTGTTCTACTTCCAGAAATTTCCAAAATCTGGAGTCAGGATTCCACCATTGCCTGTGCATCTTTCAATTTTAGTTGATCATGATAACAGTCTTAGGGACCGCCTTGTATTGAGTATCCACAATGTGCCCAGCACTTTACAAAACTTATTTTGATCTTCATGACAACCCTGCTAAATCAGTACTTCTCATTTTATGGATAAGGAATCTTCAAGAGATTAGGTCGCAACTCTTAACTGTAACCTTTCCATACACCAAGGTGGAGAAAAATGGTAAGCATGATAATGCTTTTGGGGAATACAAAGGCTGGACACTAATGGATTTCCCTTAGCTACTTCCTGAGTGGTAAGAAATGAATGCAAAACCTCCCGTTCTTTTTAATCAGTGGACCTCTGGGTAATGACATAGGCAGTGAAATGTTATCTCTTTGCTCTCTTGGAGTCACCAGCCATATAATCCTGGCCAAATTCATTCTTCTCTAGAAGTTTGTTTCTTCATCTGTGCAATGGAGATAACTCCTACCTCACAACACTTGCCAGAAAGATTAAATGAGAAAGTGCATGTGGACTATCTAGCCCAGCATCTAACTGTTCATTACCCTTCTATTCCCTGTACTTATATACCTTCCCTTTCTGTGGATGGTTGGCAGGATTCTGTTTTGCCCTTGCAGTAAGTAGTCATGGATGAGATTCAGCTCAGTGCTCTTTCACATGAGAAATATATAATTTTTTTTTAAATTCGAATTTAGGTTAATCAGGGAAATTAAGCTGGAGCAGTTTTGTACTTGATTTTTCCCTCTCTGTAAAAGCCAAGAATTCTGTGCTCTGGTTGTTTACATGAAGATACCAACCTCCCAAAGAATGTATATCTTGGAGGATTCCATAATTTGACGTTTTTCCTTTATATTTTTAATAATGCATACACACAGAGGAGAGGCAAAAGCTTGTGAAGGGTATACAGTGAAGGATAAATCATGCTTCCCCACCACCCTCAATCCTCCAGCCACCCTTCCTAGAAGTAACCACTGCAATTATTTTGTGTGTCTCTCAAGAGATGCTCTGTTCACTTGTATATTTTTATCTCCCTTTCCCCCCAAAAACATGATCTCATATTCTACACACTGTTTTGAGCCTTGTTTTTATTATTTAACAATGTGTCTTGGCATTCTTTCCATTTAAGTATGAATAGATTTCCCTCATTATTTTTAATGGCTGTGTGGCATTCAAATATATGGATATCCTGTAATTTATGTAAATAGCCCTGAAGTTTGGTATGGTCTTTTGCTACAAATAATTTTGAAGGCATTGTCTTCATACACACATCTTGGCTCATGTGCACATCGAGTCATAAGAAAAATGGCTGTTACTAGAATTCCCAGATCACAGTGTATGTCCCTTTACAGTCTTCATAAATGTTGCCAAATTGTCCTCCAAACAAGGTGGCTTGGGTTAATTACCAGCAACAGCGATCAAGGCTGTTTCTTCACATCCTGGAACACAATATGGTTTTGTATCCTTTTCAATCCTAGTTGGAAGATGATTATTAAAATTATTTTAGTTGTGTGTAGTATCAGGCCAATTATTCAATAAATAGTATTGGGCCAATAACAGTATTCAATAAATAGTATTGAGGTTGGATACCTGCCTCATTTCCTACACTGAAATAAGCTCCAGATGGATAAAAACATTACTGTTTTCTTAAAAATGATATCACTCAATTAAAAAAATAAAACTGATTCTTTATATTCTCAGAAATGTTTTTAAGTATGATGCATACACAAAAATAGAATTTTATTTGTATTTTACTGAGATTGTTGAAATTGATGAACATTCACAAGAGGATTGTTTCAGTGAGAATCATTTCTTTTGCTACTTAAATGGCTTATTTGATTACATTTGCTGATTATTTGTCATATATAGGAGAATTGATGTTATCTTTATTAAAGGATTTCCTATGCAGTTATAAAAACTGTGATGGGGCAGCATATGTGTTGAGTGTATGTGTTGAACACTCTGGTCCAGTTTTGAAATATAGACAAAGTCTCCTAGAAAATATATTGACAGGACATGAGCCAAAATGTCAATCTTTTTTTTAAAAAAAATATTTTATTTATTTGACAGAGAGATCACAAGCAGGCAGAGAGGCAGGCAGAGAGAGAGAAGGAAGCAGGCTCCCTGTTGAGCGGAAAGCCCAGTGTGGGCCTCGATCCCAGGACCCTGAGATCATGACGTGAGCTGAAGGCAGAGGCTTTAACCCACTGAGCCACCCAGGCGCCCCAAATGTCAATCTTGATTATCTCTGAATAGATGATGATTTCAACTGATCCTTGTTCTCTTCTTTGTATTGTTCTCTGTTTCCCCTATTTCTTATAGTAAGCGTGTATTACTCTTATGTCAGAAAGAAAAAAACATATTTTAAAAGAGTGTGAACAACGTAGTTAAGAAATGTAACTTTGGAATATAATTGTAATGCTCCTACAGGGAAGAAGGGAACAACATGTTAAACTGTGTAAGCAAGATAGACTAACTAGTATAATAACGTAGCAACAAAGATTCAGCAGGTGGAAACAATAAAAGCTTATTTCTGTTTTACAGGCTCATGCAGGTTCACAGGGACTGGGGTCCGCAGGGGGTGGCTCTTGCATATAGTAGGATTTAGGGGGCCAAACCAGAATGGATAGTGTTACTTCCACTCACTTTCCATTGGCTAGCCACTTAGTCATTAAGGCCACAGCTAACTGGAAGGGTTACTAGAAAGTGTAATCTGTGTGCCCAGGAAGAAGAGAACATGGATCTTGGTGAGCACTCACAGGTTCTAGTTAGTCTAGTGAGCACTTAACCCTTGTACATTAGCGGTTTTGCATCATTTCCCAGGGAAGTTATTTGGGTGTGGGCGTGTTCTTCCTAGGGAGCTTTCTCAAAGTTGTTGAGCATAACCAGAAGAGTTGAACAATCAGAGATGTATTCTGCATCCCAGGATTCCCATGCAGATTTCTTGGTTTCTCGTTACCTCTGTCCAGAATTGACTGATGGCCAATCTCGAGTTGAATCTCCAGACTCTGATTCCCCACCCCTCATCTGCTCCGGCTGGGTATTTTCATTTAACTCAGTATCTGACCTTTGTCTATGCTGGGTGCTGCTTTTTCTGTGTACAAGCCTTTGGTGAACAGTCTACATTTCTTTTCTTGTCTGAACTCAATTCATCTACTGCTTCCTGACCTGACACTGGGTTGTGAGGCTGACATCTCAAAAGGATGCCGTGTCCTCTTACCTAGGGCTGATTACTTCCTGGAGAAGGAGGGAATAAGTTTTCTTTCCCTGGTTTCTAGCAAGTGATTGATGAACTGCGTACAGTTCCGTTCATGCAGTCACCTACCTGCCCCATAGCCTTTGGTACCCTGAGTTCGTGCAAGGAACCAGCTGGGGGATGTGTGCAGTACAGCCCGGCATGGTTTATCTGGAAAGGATCCCTGATGGACCACTGACAATATGACCCTCTCACAAAATATAAAAGTGCATGATATATTGAAAATATTTTGTGTGTCCATAAAGAACAAACCCTCAATAAATATCATAAGAAGTCAGGGTCCTATTTCACAGCTCTGTGCTCACACAGAAGGAAACTATCTGTTTCTATCCCATAGGGGTTTGAAGGTGTAACTCCTTTTTCACCCAGGACAAGTTTTCTGTGATGTGTTTTAAATGGGGCCCTTATTTAAGCAGTTTCTGTGCTCTGCTCATGTTTGCTCTCCAAAAAGCTGCTCAAAGCAAGCAAAATGCCTGGAGCCTAAGACCAACTCTGCTATACAAGTCCAGAGCTATTTTTAAAGTAACATTTCTTTACGATTATAAATGCAATGCATAACCATGACTTATGCTTTTGAGTATATACTGAGAGCTCAGTACCGGGCACAGTGTTTTGCATGTATTGACTAATCTTCACAGCAACCTTCTGAGCTAAATATGATTTCCATTTCCTTTAGAAGGAAACTCAGGTCCAAAGCCATCTAGTATTTTGTTGAGATTCACACAGCTGGAAGGTGTTATTGCTAGAATTAGAACTTGGCTTTTCTGACTGGTGCCTGCCCATCTTACTGCCACCAAATCCTGCTTCTATACGAGCCTATGACAACAAATTTGAAAGAGGTACAATATAATGAAGAAAACAGTAAGAATAAATATTACCATAATACCTTAACTTTGAGATATCTATTGTACTTGGTACATTTTTTCCAAGTCTTTACCCTGATGGATAAATTAATAGATTGTTTTAATGAACAGGTTTTATTCATGGTTTTGTACTTTACTTTTAACATTTAACCTCTGATTGTGAGTATAATTTTCAAGTCATTATATTTTGTTGCAAGCCTTTTCATGGTTGCATGCCATTCGACTGTACCATAATTCATTTAGCCAGTCTCTTATTACTGGACATTTTTCTGCTTTCGGTGTTTGCTTTTAGAAAACCAATTATAAATTCTACCACGAATCCATTTGGCTATATTTTGATTGATTATTTCCTTGTTATAATGCATGTGTTTAAGGCCCCTGACACATGTTGTCAAATATAACAGATTCTTGATAGCATCTGTGTCAATCAGTCGTAATTGATTGTAATATACTTCATAATTGATTCTAACCAGTACTAGAGGCATCTTTTTTATGTGGCCATTGAATATAAAATAGATCTGGATTTTTGTAAAGCGTTCAGATTATTTTTTTTTAAGATTTTATTTATTCATTTGACAGAGAGAAATGCAGCCAGAGAGGGAGCACAAGCAGAGGGAGTGAGAGAGGGAGAAGCAGGCCTCCCGCTGAGCAGGGAGCCCGATGTGGGGCTCGATCCTGGGTCTCTGGGATCATGACCTGAGCCAAAGGCAGTCGCTTAACCAACTGAGCCACCCAGGCGCCCCAAGGTTTGGATTATTTTTAAGCATCATATCTTTTTCCTTTTATAAAGGTCTATGTCTTGAGAATCAAGGCAGGATTGGGCTCCCACCCCATTGGCTCAGGAAGAGCTGGAGGACCTCCGGGTACCTGGGGTGGGGTGGGATGGCGTCTACAGCAGTACCTGGCTACTACTAGGGAGGACCTGCTGCTATATTCTGTTTGTGAGATTGGCATTGAATATGGAACAGAGGTAAAAATAATAGCACTTAGACCCTCTTCCAGTTTAAAGATGGAATTAAAAATACTACCCATTTGAAGCTGTCATGACTTTTCCTATATAATGCCCTTGTAAGTGCCTTGTAAGTCACACAGATTAAGTACTATTATTTTCACTTTACAGAAGATAAGAGCAGTAACAGTGGAAATTGATCCAGCACATACTATGGGACAGGCACTGTGCTAATACTTGGCATGTATTATTCTCCTTAATGTGCAAAAGAACCCTATGAAATAGGTACTGTATTTCATGAATAAAGACAGTGAGATACAATAATTTAAAATAACATCACCGAACTATGGAAAGAGCCAAGATGCCCTTCAACAGACAAATGGATAAAGAAGATGTAGTCCATATATACACTGGAATAGTATGCCTCCATGAGAAAGGATGAATACGCAACTTTTGTAGCAACATGGACCAGAGTGGAGGAGTTTATGCTGAGTGAAATAAGCCAAGCAGGGAAAGTCGAATATTATATGGTTTCACTTACTTGTGGAGCATAAGGAGTAACATGGAGGACAGTGAGAGAAGGAAAGGAAATGAAAATTGGGGTAAATCAGGGAGGGAGATGAAACATGAGAGACTTTGGACTTTGGAAGGGAGGGCGTCGGGGGTTGGGTGAGCCTGGTGGTGGGTACTGAGGGCACGTATTGCATGGAGCACTGCGTGTGGGGCATAAATAATGAATCTTGGAACACTGAAAAAATAAAATAATGTAAAAAAATAAAATAACATTGAAAGTCACTAATTTAGCAAGTGACAGAACTGGGATTCAAACCTACTTAGTCTGTCTCTAGAGAAATCTCAGAGAGATTAAGGGCCACATTTAAAGTCTCCCAGAGACTAAGCAGATGAACTGGAAACCATGTCTAGGTCTGTGTGTTCAGTGACCTTTCCTCCAACACCTAAACTCGACTGTAACCATTTGGATGTGGTTGGCACTATCAGCCCTCATTGGAAGTGCCCAACACTAAGAATCTCTCAAGCCCAGACCAGCTTTGCTCACAGAAGCCTGGTGGCAAATTATTGGTTTTGTTCCCTGACATCTGTGCGTGCCCTCTGTGTGTTCTTACCGATGGTGACCTGAAAGTTCCCCCAGGCACCATTTGCCTGTGAGTAGGTAGAGGGACTGAGGGGTAAAATTGTGCCCAAGGTCACATAGATGGTAATGAAAGCAGAGATCATAACAGCCATCTCTCAGAGTTGTTGAGAGCATTCTATGTGGATTGGAAAGTGCTTGTCACAAAGCAAGCATTTAGTAAATAATAGCAAATATTAATAACAATGATAATAACCATTATTCTGTTAATATGATAGGGTAATGAGTTCTTCCGCTTCATTAATCCTGTCCTCAATGAAGGACCGTTGGAGTCATTCATTATCTTACTGGGCTGAACACTACCTGAGATTGGACACGAGTCTGCCTCAGCATGATAGGAAGCAAAATCCTGTGGCAGTCTAGGAAACTTACCTCTGCAGAATGTGCTGACGTAGTGGAATGGAATTAAATGGGACATCATACTTAGTGTATTTCACCACCAGCATGTTTTATTCATCCTTGCTTACTGTATAAATGGGCAATTTTCCTTCCAGATGAAGAGGCACTCTAGGAACAGAACTATAATTTTCTAAGGAGAATTACTGGACCCCTGTTTGAAGGAAGAGGTCATCTTGGGCAAGAGAAATTAATAGTTTTCTGGTATGGCATTCTATTGACCACTAAAATATATTCCATGTAGATTCTAGCTTGAATTTTTCTATGGGCCATGAATGCAAATTGTGAGAGTCTCTAGTTCCCTGGTATCAAAGCCATATAGTCTAGTGAGGCTAGAGCTTGACATGGCTCTCTGTTGGAGTTCTGGCTATAATTATACCAGGGAACACTTCATTGCTGTGTGCCATTGAGAATGATGGCTCTCAAAAAGACATCGTGAAGGAAGCAGGTTTGTATCATTAGCCTTCCTCAAACCACCCTGTGTTGGATATTGACATGCCCATGCCAGTCATTACCATGAGAGCTGGCAAGAGAGCTGTGGCAAATATGATAGAGCCCATTCCCACTACCAAAATAAATTGTTGAACTAGTGGAAGACTTTATTTTTAGTGAGCATTGACTATGTAAAAGAATATGTGTCTTACTAACATGTCTTACTAACAGTATTGCCAAACCTCAAAATAATCATGTAGGATAGATCCTGTATTACTGGCATACCCATTTTAAAGATAAGGAAACTAAGGCTCATCGAAATTATTTTTCCAAGGAAAGCCTGTAAGAGACAAAACTGAGGTTGAACCTAAGTAATTTTATTCTGGAGCCATGTTCTTAACCCCTAAGCCCCATTACTGAAAAACAGGTGCACTGATGTGGGGATCTGGCCAATACACATATGTTGCAGTGTAATCATTAGAATAATTCTTTCCAGCTCTGTGTGGAGCACTTCATAAAAAGTAACCTCACAGCAGCCTTAAATGTTAAGTACTATTATCATCTCCACATACAGATAAGGAAACTGAGGCAGATGATAAATTCCCCAAGGTCATCTACTTGTACAGAGCTGAGATTCCAGCTCTAGTTTTTCTGACTCAAAACTATCGGCCTACAAGGAGGCTACAAAGAAGAATATAACAGGGCCCTTATCCATTATGAATGTATGTATGTTCTAACCAGTGGGGAATGATTTCAGACCTGAATCACTGTGATGCAAAGTCCAGGTAAGTTCCATACAAGTAATGAAAATGAAGAAAGGGAAGGAGGACAGTGGGGAAAGAAATGGAGGGAAATGGAAGGAGGTAGAGAAGTAATCTGGTAGACGAGGAAGATCTCACGTCTGTTCAGGAATGGCTCCATGGAAGAGGAGGTATTATGCATCCTTGAGGGATGGATGAGACTTGAATAGACAGAGCCTCCTTTTATTATGAACATGCTAGATGCCGGACAGTGCACTAGGAACTTAATCCATTAGATTGAATCTCACAAGAACACTGTCCTTATTTTCAGTTTGTAGAGGAGGAAACAGAAGCAAGAAGATGTTGCCAGGTGTGGGTGACTGGAATGAACAAAGTCCTGGCCCAGGGACCATGAATAGAGGGGTCATTGGAACAGAGAATTCACAGTAGTATTAGAAAGGTCCACTGGGTCCAGACGACCCAAGTTCTGGCCTTCTATCCTATTGCCAATGGAGAGTTAGACCCATTACTTGGAAAGGAGAAGGGAAATAATGAGAGCTGAGTTTTAGGAAGATTCTCAGGCACTGGTGTGCAAAAATGAATCCAATGGTTCTAACTAGAGTGGGTAAAGACACTCCTTCTATGCTCTCAGCATAGGGTAATAGGTGTGGGCCCCAGAGGGCTGAGTCCAAAGTGAAGCTCTGTCCTTGATTAGCTGTGTGTTCTCAGGCAGGGCATTCTGTCTCTCTGGGCCCTCAGTTGTCTCAGCTATAGATGAAGATGATAATAGAACGTACATGTCTCACAAGGAGGCTGCGAGGAGCAAACAAGACAAAATACGTGAAATGCTCTGCCAGGGCTTGACCATCATAATTATAGGCTAAGCGAGAGCTCCAATTTTTTTTTTTCTCATGAAAAACACTGAGGCCAGCTTGAAATCTTCCAGGCTGTTATTGTAACACATGCACGAGGTGATGAGGGCCCAGCCAGAGGTGGTGGAAAGAGAGGATGGGAAGAGAAGAAATAATGATAAGTGTAAGACAGCAATTCCTCCTGGCACGGCTGGGTTGTTGAGGAAAATAAAATCTTACTTGAGCCAGAATATTCTGCCATGAAATGCAAAACAGACTTGAAAATGAAAATTATCTATCACGTGCAGTGTAGTTTTCATTCGTTCATTTTACAGTTTTGTAATATCTGTATCTCTCATTCTTTAAGTGTTCAGTGTGTTGATTTCCTATCTCCTGAAGACTTTCCATTTTGCAACTATGGAAAAGAAAGGTTTTAACATAAAGCAAGGGATTGGAGAAAAACTGAAACTGAGTCCAAAAATGGAACAATGAGTTTCATGTTTACAACCTTTTATTTTGTGATTCAGAAAGACTTGCATTTGCATCATTTCCATTATGTTTTCTGAATTGGTATTAATATTGTAGATATTAAGTCTGATATTTAATTAAAGGGAGGTTGTCTGCTTCTGCTATTGTTGTCCAGGTCTATTAGTCACTTGTCATAGTGTCTAGAGCTGAACATTTCTACCACAAACCCATGTCAGTCAGCTATTTGATACATAAATCAGATCCTTGAGAGAATGAGTTTAAGAATTCAAAATGTCAGCCATACCTTTGATTTCAATATTCAGCTCACAATAAAAAAAAAACTTAGAATGTCAACCTCCAGTCTATTCTTAAAAATGAGTTTATTAGCTGGTCATTAAACATACTGTATATGCCACATAATTAAGTCTAGATAAATGGACCATCAGCTTCTCTTCTGAGAGCAAATCCATTATCATAATCGCTAATGAAAACAAAATTCACATGCATACATAAGACAAAAACAGCCCCTCCTTCTCTCTTAGGTATTTGTTATAGAAGCCAAAAGCTCAATTGGTACTATCTAATAGGAGTAATTCGCTTCATTTTTCCCCCCTTTTCCTTACAGCAATAATCATGTTTTCTTAGGAGCTCTTCTATCTTATCTACATTTAGTTATCCACCTTCTCTTGTTTGAAATCTAAAGCTTGTTTTTAACACTGGAAGATATCATTAACTAGATTTCAAATACCCAGATAAAATAAAAAGAGAGCATGTAAATTTCATTAGGAGGCTTTAAAATCATAATTAATAGATCAATTATTTATAATGTATCTTTACATTTATAGCTTAAATATCTTTGAATGAAAAATAAGAAAAATGATGCATATGTGGAGATGGCACATACTTTGATAATTGCTATAGACAATAGTATGGATGAATAAAATATAGAAAAGATGAAAATGCACAGCTGTGCTTAGATAGGAGACAGCTTCTGCATGGCTCAGACATGGAAAGAAAAGCCTGAGTATGAGGAGAGTTGAGTATGAGCTGGGCTCCTACTCTCCTAATAGGCAATTATAGCCAATAAATTAGGTCCTTTTGAATAAGGTGGTTAACATGCTTCACGTATGAAGGAGTATTAGGACTAACTCAATGCTTAAAATCAAGAACTGGAAATAAGGGGCAGAATGTTTCACCTTGTCTTATGAAAGAAAGCTAGTAAAAGGTTACCTGAGAACATAGCCCTGGCAAGATATAGGCCTTGGGAAATAGGAAGACACAGAAACAGTGCCATGGAATCATCCAGTGGAATGAATCAAGTTGTCCATTTGTTCAGTGAAATTCCAAAATGACACTGTTAGACCTGGTTCTGAAATCAGAACCTATAGGGCTGGGAGGAGACCACTATAAAAATCTAGATGGGAAGGGATGAAAATAGAAACAGATAGAAAAAACAGGCCCTAGGCATGTTGCTTTTTCTTTTTTTTTAGATTTTATTTATTCATTTATTGAGAGAAGCAGAGTGTTTAGCCAGGGGTGGAGGAGAGAGGATAGGAGCAGAGGGGGAGAGCAGAATCTCCACAGACCGTGCGCTCCACATGGAGCCTGAGGTGGGGCTCGATCCCAGGACCCTGAGATCATGACCTGGGCTGAGAAAAAGAGACAAAAAGTCCAAGAGTCAGTCACTTAACCAGCTGAGCTGCCCAGGTCCTTTTTTTTACATAATGGTGAGAGTAAATGTCTCCTTCATTTTTGTGTTCCAGCTGCCTAATTCTCCTTCACTAGGACCCGCTGAGAATCTATACAAATATAAATGAAGCACAGAAAAATAAGTTAGAGAGAGTGCTTTCTTACAAGAAATGTTAGTAAAAGTAGAAGGAATAATAGAAAAATCACCATTTGGTAATATTTGTCAATGGATGAACTATTGGGTTATGTTTTGATGAGGAATGGCATATTTACATGTTTTGAAAGGGTTTCCTCTAAAGGTCCTTCTTAATAATGAAGTGGCAAATAGTAACCTTACAGTGGAGAAACCTAGAAGACACCACCATAACTAAGTGATCAAAATTAGCCTCCCCAGGTAATGGGACACATAGATATTGTGTGTATCTTGGTCAGACATTATGAGAAGGGCACATCATTTTTGAACTACCCCTGCCAAAATTATATAACCTGAATTTAGTCATGAGGAAAAATCAAACCCTAATTGATGGACATTCTACAGAATAAATGACCTGTACTCTTCAAAACTGTCAAACTCAGGAAAGACAAAGAAATGCTGACAGCTAAATGCAACACACAATCCTGGATTGGGTCCTTCTGTTATAAAGCACATTAGTGAGACAATTGGTAAAGCAGAAATGAGATATGTAGATTATAAAACTGTACCTGTGCTAATTTCCTGATAGTTGATTATTGTACCATAATTGTGTAAAAGAATGACCTTGTTTCTAGAAAACATACACTGAATTATGACGGATGTAGAGGCTTTATGTCAGCAACTTTCAAACAGCAGTTTAGAAAAATGTAATAGATACAATATGTGCGCTTATGTCTATATGTAAATAAGACATTAATATTTGTGGAATTTGGAGTGTAGAACATAAGAATTATTTTATTGTTTTTATAGCTTTTCTGTCAGTCTTAAATTATTTGAAAATGAAACAAAAATCTATGACAATGAAAGTACTATATAACCAGGACTATATATACCGTATATGGCACATAATTAAGCCTATGTAAATGGACAATTAGCTTCTCTTCTGAGAGCAGATTCATTATCATAATCGCTAATGAAAAAAAAATTCACATGCATGCATAAGACAAAAACGGTCCCTCCCTCTCTCTTAGGTATTTGTTATAGAAGCCAAAAGTTCAATTGGTACTATCTAGTTTAGTTTATCTTGCTAATGTGATAATTAAAGGTAATTTTACCATCTTTACTACATTTAATAGGAAAACTAAAAATAAATGAATTAAGTACTCAACTTACGAAAAGTGAACTAGAAAGATGGAAATTGTAAAAATCAAAAATTAATGATTTTGGTAAGAGACAAAGAAAATGAGAGATCGATAGAATAGAAAATTGGTTCTTGGGGAAAAAAAGAGGGAGTATAATGAGAAAATACCAACAACTGTAAAGAAAAGACAATACTAGGAGGGGGGAAAGAAAACAGCAAAAGTAAAGCAAGCAACGAAGTTAACATCTAAGAGTTCTGGTAGTAAGTTAGAGGAAGATCATCAAGTAATGCTGAACCATTTAAATTCTCCATTTAGAAACCTTAGGTCTGTGCTTTTAAAATGCTGTTCTATATTTTATCCATCCATACTATTGTCTACAACAATTATCAAAGTATGTGTCATCTCAACATATGTGTTATTTTTCATTCAGAGATATTTAAGCTGTAAGTGTGAAGATACTTATATATTCCAGTGTTAAACATAAGATTTAGATTTCAAATAAGAGAAGGTGGGGAACTAAATGTGGATAAGATAGGAGAGCTCCATAAGCAGGGGAAGGGCAGAGGGAGAGGCAGAGAGAGAATCTTAAGCAGACTCCCCACTGAGCTACCCAGGTGCCCCTGATTTATAAGTCTGTTTTTATGCCAATAGCATACTGTTTACTGTTTTGATTACTGTAGATTTGTAATATGGTTTGAAATCAGGAAGTGTGAGGCATCTAGCCTTGTTCTTCTTTCTCAGGGTTGCTTTGGATATTTGGAGTCTTTTGTGGTTTCATACACATTTTAGGGTTGTTTTTTCTATTTTCAGTATATAGATATTTCACCTCCTTGATTAAATCTATTCCTTAGTATTTTATTCTTTTTGATTCTATTATAAATGGGATTATTTTCATAATTTCTCTGATAGTTTGTTATTAGTTTATAGGAAAGTGGTAGATTTTTGTATATTGATTTTGTATTCTACAACTTTACTGAATTCATTTATTCTAACAGTTTCTTCATGGTGTCTCTAGGGTTTGCTATGTGTGATATCATCTGAAAATAGTGACAGTTTTACTTCTTCCTTTTCAATTTGAATGCCTTTTACTTCTTTCTATTGCCTAATTGCTCTAGCTAGGGTTTCTGGTACTATGTTGAATAAAAGTGGCAAGAGCGGGCATCCATGTCTTCGTCCTAATGTTAGTGGAAAAGCTTTTAGTATATTAGCTGTGGGTTTTTCATATATGACCTTTATGTTGACTTTTGTTTTCTCTATATTCACTTTGTTGAGAATCTTTGTCATAAATGGTTGTTGAATTTTGTCAAATGCTTTTTTCTGCATCTATTGAAATAGCGTATGATTCTTATCCTTTGTTTTATGAATGTGGTATATCACGCTGACTTGCAGATGTTGGTTCCTTGCATCCCTGGAATAAATCCCACTAGCCTGTGGTGTATAATTATTTTAATGTATTGTTATATCTATGCTCATCAGGGATGTTGACCTATAATTTTCTTTTCTTGTGATGTCCTTGTTTGGTTTTGATATCATGAAATAGTTTTTATTTCTAAAAAAAATAAGATTTGGAATAAATATGGGCAAAACTTAAGATTTGATACTGCAGAGTATAAGTAAATGGATTTTTTAATATCATCTATTTACATCTATATGCTTAAAATAACCAATATCCCCTATCCAAGCTGTGTACTATCGTGGAAAAGTATCAGTCTAAATCACAGTTGAAGTCCAGGGTCAACCACAAGCTAGGTGTGGGACCTCTGCCAAATGACTTAATTTCGTTGTATCTCAGTTTCTTGACTTGAAAATTGTGGATAATTGTAGTACTAGAGTGTTGTTGTGAGAATTCTAAGAAATGATACATGTGAAGTGTTTTGTACAATGTGTGGTACATAGTAGGTACTGAATGCACTCTTGGTTTTGTACCATTTCCAAGAAATCTCCCAAATTTAGATGTTTGGGGCCACATTTTATTGTTGTTTTTTAAATATTTTATTTATTTATTTGACACAGAGAAACACAACTAGAGAGGGAACACAAGCAGTGGGAGAGAGAGAGAGAGAAAGAGAGAGAGAGAGAAGTAGGCTCCCTGCTGAGCAGGGAGTCTGATGCGGGACTCGATCCTGGGACTCCAGGATCGTGACCTGAGCTGAAGGCAGTCACTTAACCAACTGAGCCACCCAGGCGCCCCTTAATAATGTTTCATTTTGAAATAATTTCACATTCTCTTGGGGCACCTGGGTGGCTCAGTTGGTTAAGCGACTGCCTTTGGCTCAGGTCATGATCCCGGAGACCCGGGATCGAGTCCCACATCGGGCTCCCTGCTCCGTGGGAAGCTTGCTTCTCCCTCTCTCGCTCCCCCTGCTTGTGTTCCCTCTCTCGCTGTGTTTCTCTCTGTCAAATAAATAAAATCTTTAAAAAAATGAGATAGTTTCACACTCTCAGAAAGAGTTACAAAGAATTCCCATTTATCATTCACCTGGATTTTACCACAATCGTTCTTATTGTATTGTTTGGATCAAAAAATCTTCTTGAATGGGAAACTAAACCATCATAGCCTATGCTGTGGTAAAACTGGACTGTGTGGAAGGGGATATGTAACCATGGTTAAGAATGTAGGCATTGTATTTGGACAGTCCTCAGTGGGATCTCGACTTTCCTACTGAACAACATGGGACTGGCTACGTTGCCCAACTTCTCTGAGTCTTTGACAGGAAAAGTTAGCACAGTATGGCAGTCTTGGCAAGTGGTCCATCCTCTGAATCAATAAGTAGCCCCACATTTCTGAGCTGGGCTTACTTTCATGGCCTTTGCTAAAGTGCTTAGAAAGGATTGCTCTGATGTGTGGAGCACTCTATGACATTTTTCTCTGCAAACGAGAGTCACATGAATGAGACTCAGCATCAGATGCCTGAGGCCAAATTTCACATTTCCTGGATTCTCCTTTTGAAATGTGTGTGTGTACACACACACACACATACATGTGAATGAGCACACATGTCCTCTTGCTTTGTGTGACTTCTTTTTTCCAACCCATCAAACCCAGCTTCCTTGGTCACCTTATTCTCCTTCTTATTCTCTACTGAGCCTTTTAGATGTGGCTGCTCTTCTCTTGGAGAGGAGAAGGCCTAATGGCATCATTGATGGGTTTCTGACTGGAGTAGCAGTGAGCAAAACTGGCAGAAGGGAGACAGAAGAAAGCTTTGGTGCTCTAGAACATTGAATCCCCAGAGTGGGTCGAGGGAATTTGCCCATCTTTGACAGTGTTCCTCATGTATGTATCTAAATGAGAAAAATAGACAAGGTAGTACATTTTTCATGAAGCTTTTTTAAAGGAATAAACATGATGACATGCCCTCTGTTTTGAGATTATGGCCTTCCAACTCTTTTGGTGATAAAACATCTTTTCTTTTTTGAAATGATCACGGTAGTTTTTTTGTTTTGTTTTGTTTTGTTTTGTTTTGTTTTGTTTTGTTTTAAAGAAGGAGCCACGTCCAGCATGGAGCCCAACGTGGGGCTTGAACTCACGACCCTGAGATCAAGGCCCGAGCTGCTTAAGGGACTGAGCCATCGAGGTGCCCCTGTCAGGTTAGGTTTTTTAAATGCCTTCAGTTTGTGATCAAACTTTGTAAATCTTACAATGTGCCCAGTATATTCATGGGGAATGTTGTTGGCCTATGAAATCAAGTGATCTGGGGACCATTGATTCAGATTGCCAAAGATGAAAACTTCATTTGACACTAAGTTCCAGTCTCAGTTTTACAGATTAAGTCAACTGAGGAACTCAAAGTCACAGAGCAAGTTTATAGCAGAACCAGGACTAAAACCACATTGCCCGATATTCGGGCTACTGAGCCTTCCTCTTCTCTGCCTTGCTGATCCAAAGGGAAAGAAACACTGAAGAAAAACTCCCTTGACCTCACTATATAACAAGTTTTTACTATGAACAGTTTATTTCCTGTTTTGTTTTAAGTTCAGAACTGAAAGAACAGCCAAAATCCCAATGGGAAATGATGATGTCTAAGTTCCGTGCCTCATAATCGTTAACCCTGTTGGAGTGGAGGTGGGCAATAAAATGGTCACTTGAAACTGTTGCTGACTTGTTCATTGTTGAGTCAGAAGAAGTGCCTACTCAGAGCATTAATTTCTGATTAGCTCTTAATCCTGCCAGGTTAGAAAAGAGGGTGTAGAAAGCTAAGATTTCACATATCCTTTTCAGATCATTAACTAGCAATGGCTTGCAGAAGTGGGTCAGTGCTATTACGGAGAGGAAAACTGGAGGTTTCTGAGTACTACCTAAGGCAAGGACAATCAGCTTTTGGCCTAAGGTAGCTGATGGGTATGGAAAGGGTTCAAAATTGGGCCATTTGAGTAGCTCACACCTAAGAATTTTAACTGCAGTGCCAGTATTATGAGACCCGGGAAAAACGTCTTTCCCCCGTAGCTAGGTAGCTAGGTCTACATACTAGAAGAACCTCCAAACATCATAGCGTTTGAACTAGTGTATTCATGCCCTACACCTGCTGTAACAAATCACCACAAAATAATGCAAATTTATTATCTTACCATTCTGAATGTCCAAAGTCCTAAATGAACCTCACTGGGTTAAAATCCAGGTGTTGGCCAGAGCCTTCTGGCGGCTCTACGGGAGAATCCATTCCTTTCCCGTTCTGGCTTCTAGAAGGTACCCTATTCCTGTCCCAGGGTGAGATCACTTAAACTTCTGCTTCTTTTGTCACACTGCCTTCTGACTTTCTGACTCTAACCCTCCTGGCTTCCTCTTATGAGGACCCTTGTGATTACATTGGTCCTACCGGGATAATCTGGGATAATCTGCCCTTCTGGAGATCCTTAATTTAAAACACACCTGCCAAACCCTTTTGCCTTGTAGGGTAGCAGTCACGGTTTCCAGAAATTGAAATATGGATCTCCTAGGTAGGGTGGTGGTGGCAATGGCAGCATTATGTGGCCTAACACAACTAGTAAAAATATTTTTTCAAGTGACATCATGTGAGGAACCCCAATACATAAATTGCACCAAAGCAAAGCAGTTGTAGTTAAACTCTTACCCATTCAGAGTCTACTACTTATCAACTGTGAAAATCCCAGAAGCACCCAGTGGAACCTTGTGGCTCAAGGACTAGTTTGAATACAGCCAACTTACACCTGAAGAGAGGACACCATTTAGAAACACCCCAGCCACCACATCCTCACTGCTCATTATATTCTTCAGGGAAGTCAGATGCCTCTTAATGCTTATCAGTGAGATTCATGGGGTAAGAGACTTTGCTCATTTAGCCCAACATCACCAGACTCTGAGGTGCTCAATGTTTGTTGAATGAATGAATAATCAATTAGTGGTGAATGGAAAATCCTTAGGCACCACCCATTTCCTGTTTCCCTGCTCACAATTATTCATGAGTCAAACCTATATATCAGCATGGCTGGAAAAAGATAAAAATGGAACTGTGCCACCTTGTGCTCCCTCACTATCTCTGGCCCCAAACCATTCATGTACATGCATACACACTGAATTTAACTGCTTGTCATGAGTCTTCATAGACTGTATTGTTTCAAATCTTGATCATGGACATCTTATTTGCACACCATGGAAGTACAGAAATGGGAAAGAGAATGTTAGAGATGAAGGTGCTTTACAGGCGAGAATGTTAGAGATGAGGACACTCAGGCTTAAAGCAGAGAAAGGACTTACCCAATACCATTGAGCACATTTTATAAGAACTAAACTAGAACCCAGGTGTTCTGCTCCTGAATGCTATTCTTTCCACTGTTCCACAGTTGTGCAGAGCTAAACAATTCTATCAAGAAGAAGTTTGCCATAGAGATCGTAAAACCTGAAGTTGTAAGGATGGCACAAAAATTTCTTATTTCAGTAGACCTAAAATTGGCAATATAGTGGCTCTACAAGAAATACAACCTACAGACCTGTTTAATTTGTCCCAGTTAAAAAAATGAATTGGTATGTCTTTAAATAGAGTAAGCACACTCCAGCTCACCAACATCCCACCCCTCCCTCTTATCTTACATTTACCCCATTTCACTCACATATGTATAACCTTGTAGACATTTGAGTTTTTAGCCCCTACATAAACAATGAAAATGTACAAGACCTGTCAGTGTTTGACGTTACAAACTCCATCTCCAACCATCTTTCACACTGTAGGGGGTATAAACATTTGTTTGACAGGCCATATATCTTAAAGACTGTTGATTCAGAAAATAATCAGCATAATTATCCCATCTCTCCTCTTTCCTCCAAACCAGTCATCACTAACTTCTCACCCAGATCTTTCCTCACCAACCCCTTTGCCATCTTTGGGTCTGACTCTAATTGAAATTAGTTTTACATCACATGTAACTGTGACTTCCGTGGTGAGGAAGTGAAGTGATAATTAGAAACTATTGTTGGACACATACAATGAGGTTTAGAGGGGAGGCTGTATTTTGGTTGGGATATGAGTGCCCAAAGCCTCCTCTTAGATATATCAGAGAACGGATTCCAGGTAGTAGGACTGAGACTAATCATAACCCTGAATGACATTGGGCTTTTGATATCCTATTTTGCATATATTTTCCAGCTGTTTGTACCGAAATCTAGGCAGAGCTGGAACATCCAAAGAACGTTCATTGGAATGACTTATTGGAGGCGATACCAGGTCTGCTCAGTAGAAATATAATTGGTTCTTGGGGCACCTGGGTGGCTCAGTCGGTTAAGCGACTGCCTTCGGCTCAGGTCATGATCCCGGAGACCCGGGATCGAGCCCCACATCGGGCTCCCTGCTTGGTAAGAAGCCTGCTTCTCCCCCCCTCACTTCCCCTGCTTGTGTTCCCTCTCTAGCTGTGTTTCTCGGTGTCAAATAAATAAAACCTTAAAAAAAAAAAGAAATATAATTGGTTCCAAGCTGTGGTTCCAGACTTGTATACCTAAAAACATTGAAACAACCTCAGAACTTTAAGCATGGTGCACCACATAGAATATCTCTGGTTTTATTTGGAAAATTATATCTGATATTTGGTCAAGGTTTAAAGTTTCCTGGGCTTTGAAGTAATTCTGGCTCCTAAACAGTGAGCCTTCAAAAGCTTTGGCTGCCACAGAGAAGAGGACAGTATGTGAAAAGGAAAAAAAAAGCACCAAGTTTTGACATTAGATATAATAGGCAGGATTCCTTCTGTAATTCAACAAGCATCCTACCCCTTAGGAACATAAGTAAAGGCATGGCGATAGCGTGCTTTCCAAATGTTGGTGAGAAAAAGGTATTTCACTCCAGAAATGTCACCTGGAAGACATCGATGTATAAGCTCCATGAAGACAAGAACACTGTTTATGACACTGTTGGGTCCCTGTGACTTGGGCTATGTGCCTGGCACACAGCTGGCTCTTATGGAGGCCTCCACAGGCCTGAAAAGAACATTCTGACCAGGTTGAGACATACCCAAAACAGGAAATATCACTTCATTACTGGTGGAGACCAGCCTAGAACACCTAGTTTAATGAGCAAGCAAAGTGTGTCTGTTAAATGAATTGTAAAAAATGAGGCGGACTTGCCCACTTAAATAGAAGCAGCATGGGACCCGGGCAGGCTGCCTACCAGTAGAACACCTGCTCCCATGAGTACAATTGCTCCCAATAGAAAAGAGGGCTGAACTGAATTGAGTATGTCCAGTAACCTACTCAAATTTACCAATCACATAGGGGGTTCTCTTGCTTGTGGTGCTCAAAAAATACTTGGTGAAAGTTTGCACAAACGGTACCTATGGAAGGTGGAAAGTGAGCTTGAACTGCAAAAGTTCAGAAACACCACCTGGGTCATTAGTGTAGCCCAAAGACTGGCATTCATGTTTGTTTGAATAGTAGGATTCTTTTTTTCCCCCCCATTGGGCTTCTTGTGTAAAGAGTTTCTTCTTGGAGCCCACAGTAAGTTTCTATGGCACCAGACTTCAGATCCTCTCACATGTAAATAAGGTGAGATAAAGGACTTCTGGGGGAGGAGACAAAGGAAAACATCTTTAACCCTGAGGTCAGGTGAATCCAACTGGGAGTGAGGACAGAGGATTACTGATGTAGATTGAATAAGAAGTAGCAGTTTATATTTTCTCTGATACTGAACTGGAAATAGAATGACATTCATGCTTTGTTGTGCTTTGTAGAACACCTGTTAATGTCATTCTATTTCCAGATATGTTTCTTTTTTTCCCAAAGATTTTATTTATTTATTTGACGAGAGAGAGCACAAGTTGGTAGAATGGCAGGCGGAGAGAGAGGGAGAAGCAACCTCCCCACTAAGCAAAGAGCGCAGGACTCTGGGATTGTGACCTCAGCTGAAGGCAGATGTTCAACCAACTGAGCCACCCAGGCACCCCTAGATATGTTTCTCATTGAACTAATCCAAGACAACAAAAAGATGAGCTAAGGGACCTAATGCCTCCAGAAGGAGATCCTTGGAAGGAAAGGGGCTACCTTGTTTCTGAAGACCTCTATGACTGAGAGCCACAGGCTAGAAGGGGAAACATTTGAATCTTCATTTCCCTAAAGTACCAAGCTCAGTAGTTCATAGTGATTGGAAAGTGTTGTCATCGTGGGTACCACAGTTTTGTTTTTCTTTTTAGATTTTATTTACTGATTTATCAGAGAGAGACAGAGCACAAGCAAGAGCATGGCAGGCAGATCAGGCAGAGGGAGAAGCAGGCTCCTTCCTGTGCAAGGAGCCCGATGCGGGACTCGATTCCAGAACCCTGGGATCATGATCTGAGCTGAAGGCAGGTGCTTAACCGACTGAGCTACCTAGGTGTCCCTGGGTACCACGCTTTTGACATAATAAGACTAGCAGGTTCTGCACTGGCACGATTTTTCCTTTCAGGGAAGTTGTAGGCAAAGAAATCACACTATCGCCTTATGGCGTGTGAGCTGACATACTAGGCTTGACTGTGCCATAGCAGAGCTGACAATCTTGCCATCCATTAATGGTAATCGTCCACATTTAACCTAAGTCTGTTTTTGCTCACAGACTTTGCCTAGCTCATCCTTGTTAATGATACCTGTGAATCAAATCCTTCCTGGGTCTAGGATTGCCTCAAAGGCCTAATGACCTGTCTAGTTTTTTTTTTTTTTTTAAGATTTTATTTATTTATTTGACAGAGAGAAACACAGCCAGAGAGGGAACACAAGCAGGGGGAGTGAGAGAGGGAGAAGCAGGCCTCCTGCCGAGCAGGGAGCCTGATGTGGGACTTGGTCCCGGGGTCTCCGGGATCATGACCTGAGCCGAAGGCAGTCGCTTAACCAACTGAGCCACCCAGGCACCCCAGACCTGTCTAGTTTTCTTTACATCACGACTGTCTGTCTTCTCTCGATTCTGTTTAATCTTTTGAAAGAATTAAATTCATTTTGATATTTATGTCATCATTTTTTCATTATTTTAATAATATTTTATTTTATTTTTCCAGTGTTCCAAGATTCATTGTTTCAACATTTATCGCTTGCCTCCTCTGTGCTCTTTAAGCCCTTTACATATACTATCTCATTTAACACTCACAACAACTCTGCGAGATTTATGGTATTCTCCTGATTTCCCAGATGAGGCATCATCTCATTAATGAGATGAACTCACTTGCTGAAGTTCCACAGAGAATAAATGGTGGAGGTGGGATTCACACCCAGGTCTGCTGATCTGCCAAGCTCCAGAGACTCTTTCTAATAATATGTTCAACTCCTTCCAGCTCATCTCCAGATTTCCCCCCAGTTGAAACAGAAAGAGAAGCTGCCCCCCATAACGGTAGGATGGGATCTGTAATGGTAAAAGTTGCTTACTGATTTCTTCTTGGGGAAAGAACAGAACAGTCCTTTCTCATGTCATCTGCTATTTCCTCTGGGAACTACCATGTACGAAGAAACATGACATTAAAATACATGTTAGAGTTTCCTTCAGTAACTGCTGGAACTAACAGATGGCCTTGTTTGTAGATATTTTAATCTAATCATCAACGAAGTTTTTAAATGGAGACTTAAAGCAGTTTCATCCAAGCCTCCAGGCCAGCAGGGCTGGGAGCCCCGTCTCCACAGATAGGCGTTAAAGTCAAGCCACATGGGTCTGACAAGTCCTGACCACAAAACTTGTCCATCCCAATCTTGGAGGTCAAAAGACGGGGTGGGGGGAGAACATGTGACATTTGGTGTCAGGGTTGTGAGTTTGTGTCCCACGTTGGGTGTAGGAGTTACTTAAAAATAAATAAACTTTAAAAGGGGGGGGATTGTGGGAGAATAGGGAGGTAACGATACTTCAATCTCTGAATCGAAATGTCCTAGAAGATTGCTTTCCTAGGATACTCTTCCATACATGCGTACTCGTACTCAGGAAACAGATAAAGAGAATGGGGCATCTGGGAAATAAGAGCATTAGAATTACTCAGTGGATTCCAGAGTCCTGGTGGAGTGAGCCAGTGAGTTCCCAGGTGTGGCCTTCCATCTTGTGACCCCAAGATACACCATCTACTATTACCCATTGGGGAGTTTCTGTAGCTTTGGTACAAATTGGTGTTTTTATTTTTGTAAACTCTCATTAAAGAAATCTTGTTGGTGAATCCTTGTGTAAACTGAAGAGACCTTTTATAATGCAAATAAGCTCCTCTAATCTATCCATATTGTTTCTGAGTTAGTGTGTAGGATTTTCTTAAGGAGGATGTGTTAGTCATGTCCTAAATCACAAATACAGTGTTTATTTATAAGCTACTCATTTTTCAACACAGCCCACCTAGAAATTCATATCCCATTATTTCTCTGTCCTGTTAATGAGTCTTGCAAAATACTGACTTTTAGAGCCACTTCACCTTGCAACACCAAGCTGTAGGAGGAGATGTTGCAGGAGATTTTTCAAAACAAAACAAAAATCAAGCAGATCAGGAAATAAAATAGAAGGCAGGGATCATATATCAGGATAATGACACTAAAATCTTTGTTTTGGCTTTTGTTTTTGTTTTTCCTTGTAAGATGTGTCTTTCAAATAGTAACAGAAAGAATTTTCCCTTTTTTGGTTCTTAAACTGAAGTTAGGGCACAGAAATCTTTAAAAAGCAAGCAAGCAAGCAAGCAGTCAAAACCAACAA
>PITA01010940.1:0-69251 GCA_004023965.1 Spilogale gracilis | reverse complement strand
TTTTTTTTTTTTAAAGATTTTATTTATTTGACAGAGAGAAACATAGCCAGAGAGGGAACACAAGCAGGGGGAGTGAGAGAGGGAGAAGCAGGCTTCCTGCCGAGCAGGGAGCCCGATGTGGGACGCGATCCCAGGTCTCCGGGATCATGACCTGAGCCGAAGGCAGTCGCCCAACCAACTGAGCCACCCAGGAGCCCCAAATGAAAGGTTTCTAACAGAAACAAAAGCACGTGACTCTCAACCCTAACTGGTCTTTGGTATTTCGCCTGTAGCACAAAGCATTTAACTTTCACTATAAGTTCTGTTGATAGAAAAATGAATTTTCTTAAAGTAGAGCCAACTAGACATGCTCTTAAACATCAGCAGGTTTACTGAAAAGCATTCAGGGTCTCAAATTTACCTAATCTTAGGACATTCTACACAGCTTTTAACAAATCTTTAAACATAGAAATAGTTCCATAAGTAATAGATTTTAAAAGATCTTATAGTGTTAAAGTTTGAATGCCATTTCTTTCACGGAAGGTGATCCCTTCAAACACCTTAAAATACAAACTCATTGGGGCGCCTGGGTGTCTCAGTTGGTTAAGCGACTGCCTTCAGCTCAGGTCATGATCCTGGAGACCCAGGATTGAGCCCCACATTGGGCTCCCTGCTCGGCAGGAAGCCTGCTTCTCCCTCTCTCACTCCCCCTGCTTGTGTTCCCTCTCTGGCTGTGTTTCTCTCTGTCAAATAAATAAATAAAATCTTTAAAAAAAAATACAAACTCACATTTTATTAGGCAAATATACAGCCCTTCAAACAGCATGACAAGAGTGCCCTTCCTACCCTTCTCTGTGTCACATCGTTTTGAAGAAATTCGGGGAATAGAGAAAACCACCTAAGAACTAGCAGAATTGTAAGAGATGGGAACATCGATTCATTGGACATAATTCAAACCACTTATTTAACAGCATTAATTGTTTTTGGCCAAAACAAATCAGAGGAAATTGTTTTATGTTTCCCCCAAACATTCATTTTGGGTAAGTGAAGCAGCCTCCAAAACCACCATCAGCACTCACTTTCGGAATTGGTGAACTAAACCGAGACCCCGGCTTCTGCAACTGTGTGTTCTCTTGGGCCCACCGAAAACTTCCTCTGTGTCGGAAAATCATATGATGGTGCTTCATGGTCTTAGGGAAGAGTCTACCTAAACAGGGAACCCCAAAGAGCTTAACTTCACAATTTCAGGGCCCAATTTAGCAGAAAGCAAGGTGAACAAAGGAAAGATGGTCTCTTAGAAGCTGCTGGAAATGAGGTTAGCAAGAAAATGAAAACAAGCTCACAGATGTATCTAAGTGTGAAAACTCCCTGCTCAAACTCAGGCAGGAGAATGGTGATGTCAAAGACATTCATTCACCCACCACCTCATTAGTAATCAAATTCAATCAAATACTCCCGTTCTTCTGAAGCTTACTCTTTAATGATATAATCTTCACCAAAATGGAAGGAAATAAAGATATATAACCTTAACCTGCAAACCGAAAGAAAATGTTCTTATTTCTTCTTGCTGGTATCTCAAATCGTCATGGAGATTATTTTCTGTGAATGTTTCTGTTCTAAAACATTTTCTTTCTCGTAAGAATGAGAACAGAGATGACAAAAATGAAGCGCCTGTGGGCTTAGGAAGGGCTTCTTCAAGACATAAATATGAACTTTTACATAAAAACTCAATTTTAAGGATTAGTAACTAATTCAAAGGTTAAAATAATACTTTGCTGGCTAAACAAATCCTACCTGCGTGCCTGATTTCAAGTGCCAATTTGCGACCTCAAATATTGGAAGAAAATGAGAAATGGCTAATCAAAGAGACGTTGTTAGCTGTCTACTCTTGAGTTGTCTGCAAATTCTTGGGTCTTCCCTCATCAGAAAGAACTTTTTTCTAGAAGCATTATCACACCAAAAGTCCCTGACTTTAAAATTTGAGGATATTTGAAGCTTCCAAACATTCTGTCAGACATAGGGAAGATTCACTAGGTAGCCATTTTCTGGGTCAGAGGGCAAAACTAGGGGTCTCTCAAAGACAATGAGAGTGTCCAGCTTAAAGAAGGGGTTTCTAAACCAACATGGGGCTGGTGGAGGAGAGAACTCCAATGACAGAAATGCAGAGGCTATATATCACTGAGAAAAATGCAGTGAAACAGAAAGAAACTGAGTTCATCTGATTGAGCCAATAATATTTGCAGCCTAGAGGTAGTGCGAAATATTTCAGGAAATGGCAATGCCTTTCTTTGTAAAGTACGGCCAAACTTGGTATTTAAACACAGCACAAATCACTGGGAAGAAGAAGGCAAATCTTTATATCCTCAACTCTCTTTTATCAAAGAATCTTAAAGATTCATGGCCAATGTAGAACTCCTTTCCCCCATTCAAACATCAAGTTTCCCTTTCTAATGTCTCAAAGCCAACACTTCTGATAAGTTTCTAGTCAATCTTCTGTTGACGGTTAATAATGGCGGTCCAGAATGAATCAGCAGTGGCCCCATAAGGCTCATTTTCATCGCTCTTCCTCAGTGCCCACTGGCACCCTAGATGGAGCGGGTGCCATGGAGCCCCAACCACAAAGTGAACTCTTCCTTCTGAGCTGGAATAAGGAAGGACGGACAGAACAAAGATAAACAGCGCAAACCCCCAACTGCCCTGCCCATCAAGCACGGTACCTGTTCGGGCTTCAGCCCTGGTGGGATCCAGGCGTACTCTTCCAAGGCACAGCCCGAGTCATCGTCTGACGTGGAATTCCTCTGGAAGTCAAACATGAGTTTGCTGACAGTCTTCTCCATCTCTAGGGGCATCACTGTCACCATGTGCTCCTCCTGAGGGCACTTGCAGTGCAGGCAGATCTTCCTGCAAGCAGCAAAGGCGGGAGGTGAGAAGAAAGGTAAAAGGACCCATTTTTCAACCAGCTCCCAGTCATCAGTCCTTGGGTCCCAGACCATATACACATTCCCTGGCAGCTGCCTTTTGGCAAGAGCGCCTACACTGGTGGCCCACAGCACGCTTGTCTTCTTGGAAGGTATGGCGCTGTGCATGTGGAAATGTCATGAAAGGTCAGGAGCCACCAGGTAAGCCTCATGAGAATGATTAGACATGGACTCCAACCTGTTCTTCCAAATCAGCATCCCAAGAGCAATATCAAAATATCTTTTACTAGATGGAGCACTGGCTACAGACCATGACTGCAATTTTCTGAACTATACTAGTAATTAAACAGACATAATACATGTGCTGACTGGAAATATTACCAGTGGACTTAACAAATACTGACAATATACCATTTCCATAAATGCTTCCTAGCAGCTTAGAAAATGGAAGCGGTTTTAAAGAGAATTGTAGGTGAGATTTTCTTTAAGAAAAAGAGCAAGAATATGTTTTCCCACCAAAAAAAATCTGGTCCCAAGATCTCATGGGAAAGATATTTTTGCCTCTACCAAATATCTCCATAGGTTTGAAATTCTAATCAGAAACCCAAATCTTTCCTACATTGCTTGTTTTTTTTTTTTAACATACAGTGCAAGAGGATCATGCATGTGAATTATTTTAAAAGGTGGCAGTCAAAGATAAAATTTCTCCCCAAAGTTGAACATTTCTCTTTTAAGGTTACCATCTGTTCCCTTTTTCCATGGCTACAAAAATGGTGAAGCAGTAAAAAGGTTGATGTCAGCAGCACAAAAGCATTCCAGTGTCTACCAGTAAAAAAGAGAAGAAAAAGAAATCAAGCAGGAAATTTTTTAGAAAATGAGCTGTTCTCTGTGGTACTCAGATCTTTATGATTAGTTTCAATAGCACCTTATCTAGGCAATGAGAGGGCCCAGAATCCTAATCCCCACAGGTGCCTAATTTTTTTTTTTTTTGGATGACGGCTTTGTTAATAGAGAATTCCTGTACCCTACAGGTCACCATTTTAAAGTATACAAACCACTGGTTTTTAGTGCATTCACAGAGTTGTGAAACCATCACCACTATTTAATGCTAGAATGTTTTAATTGCCCCGAAAGACATCCAGGGCACACTGGCAGTGACTTTCCACATTCCCCTTCCCTCCAGTCACTGACAGCCACTAATCTACTTTCTCTCTCTATGGCTTTGCCTATTCTAAATTCTGTAGGTATGGCATCATGTAACACATAGTTTTTTTTTGAAACTAGCTTCTTTTACACAGTAGGATGTTTTCAAGATTAATCCATGTAGTAGCATGTGACAACCCTTCCTTCCCTTTTACTGCATTATAATATTCCATAGTATGGTTAAGTTACATTTTGTCCATCCATTCATTAGGTGGACATTTGGATTGTTTCCATTATTTTTACTTCTGTGAATACAACTGCTCTAAATATTTATACACAAGTATTTTTTTGTGAACATAGGTTTTCAGTTCTCTTGGCTATATCCCCAGGAGTAGAACTGCTAGGTTATATGGTAACTTCGTGTTTTACATTTTGAGAAACTATCAAACTGTTTTTCCGAAATAGGGGCACGATTTTACATTCCCACTATTAATGAATGAGTGTTTTATTTTCTCTACATCATTGCCACACTTTTTAGTATCTTTCCATTGTTTCCATCCTAATGGGTACAGAGTGACATCTTATTGTGGTCTTGATTTGTACTTCCTTAAAAGCTAATGATCTTGAGCATCTTTCTATGTGCTTATTGTATAGCCTCATTGGAGACATGTCTGTTTGAACTCTTAGTCCATTTTAAAAACTGTCATCTGTCTTTTTATTATTTAATTTTGCACATTCTTATATATATTTCTGAATACAAGCTCCTTATCAGAAATAGGATTTGTAGGGACGCCTGGGTGGCTCAGTTGGTTAAGCCACTGCCTTCGGCTCAGGTCATGATCCTGGAGACCCGGGATCGAGTCCCGCATCGGGCTCCCTGCTCGGCGGGAAGCCTGCTTCTCCCTCTCTCACTCCCCCTGCTTGTGTTCCCTCTCTGGCTGTGTTTCTCACTGTCAAATAAATAAAATCTTTAAAAAAAAAAAAAAAAAAAAAAAAAAGAAATAGGATTTGTAAAAATAGACTCCTATTCTCTGGGTGGTCTTTAGCTCTTTCTTTCCCTTTTCTTTCTTTCTTTCTTTCATTCTTTTTCTTTCTTTTTTTAAGATTTTATTTATTTGACAGAGAGAAACATAGCTAGAGAGGGAACATAAACAGGGAAAGTGAAAGAGGGAGAAGCAGGCTTCCTGCCGAGCAGGGAGCCCAATGTGGGCTTGATCCCGGGACTCTGGGATCATGACCTGAGCTGAAGACAGAAGCTTAATGACTGAGCCATCCAGGCACCCCTCTTTTATTTAAATTGTGTGAATATTTCCAAGTCTGTTTTATCCTTTTTTCTAAACACATGTCTTTGGGATTTTAATTAATTAATTAATTAATTTTATTGGAGGGGGATAGAGAGAGAGGAAGAGAGAAAATCTTAAGCAGGCTCCATGCCAACATGAACCCTGATATAGAGCTTGATCTCATAACCCTATGATCATGACCTGAGGTGAAATCGAGAGTCAGATGCTTGACTGACTGAGCTACTCAGGTGTCCCTGGTTTTCTCTTTCTCAATGACAACTACTGAAGCACAAAATTTCTTACTTTGAAAAAGTCCCATTTATTTTTCTTCTATTACTGCTTGTGCTTTTGATATCCTAAGAAACCACTATCTAACTCAAAGTCATAAAGATTTACTACTATATTTTCATCTAAGATCTTTATGGCTTTAGCTCTTATATGTGGGTTTATGTTCTGTTTTGAGTTAGTTTTCATGCACGGTGGAAGGTAGGAGTCCAACTTCATATTCATGTAGTTATTCAACTGTCTTAGCATCGTTTGTTTAAAAGTCTATTTTTTTTCCATTGGATTGTCTTAGCAACCTTGTCAAAAGTCAGTTATCATAAATGTAAGGGTTTATTTCTGGATTTTCAGTTCTATCCCATTGAGTTATCTGTCTACCTTATGCCAATAACACTCTGTCTTGATCACTGCAGTTTTGCAGTAGGTTTTGAAATTGTGAATGAGTCCTCCAACTTTGTCCTTATTTAAAAAAAAAAGTGTGTTAGCTCTCTTGGGTCCCTGGCATTTGCATCATGAGATATGAATTTTAGGATTAGTCTGCCATTTTTTGCAAAAAAAAAAAATCTAGCTGGAATTTTAACAGGAATTGCACTGAATCTGGAGATCCATTTGGAGAATATTGCTATCTTCATATTAGATCTTCCAATCCATGAACAAAAGATGTCTTTCCATTTATTTCAGTCTATTTTAATTTCTTTCAATGCTATTTTGTGCTTTCCAGTCACAAGTCTTGCACATTTTTTATTCCCAAGTATTTTTTTGATGCTATTGTAAATGGAATTGTTTGCTTCGTTTCATTTTCAAATTGTTACTGTATAGAAACACCAATAGTATCTTGCATCATACAATCTTGTTGAACTTGTCTTTTCAGTTTTAAGAGCATTCTGAGAACGTGTGCATGTGTGTGCGTGTGTTGTGTGTGTATGTGTGTATGTTCCTCAAGATTTCCTATATACAAGATCATGCCATCTTCAGAGATAGTATTATTTAGCTGTGGGCATTTTGCAGATGCCCTTTACCAAGCTGAAGAAGATTCTTTCTAACTTGTTTGTTGAGTGTTGTTGTTTTTATCCCAAAAGGGTGTTGGGTTTTGTCAAATGTTTTTTTCCATCCATAAAGACGATCCATTGGTTTTTGTCCTTACTCTATTAATGTCTTGTGCCTAAATTCTGACACCAAAATGTACTTAAGAAACAGAATCGGTTTAGTTCAGCCAACTTAGGCTTGTCAGATTCTCCCACTTTCTGCTTTTCATCAGATTGGAAATATACACAGACAGAATGCACACTTGGATCTGGTTTGCATCTCCAAACTCAAAGAGGTTTCTTCCAAATCCTGGCTGCTGCTTTTAAAAATAGTCAGAGCCTATTTTAACAGTAACTCTTTAATTAACCAGCTACTGTAAAGAAGTCAAGGGTGTTAGGAAGTGGTCAGGGATTTTTCCCTCCAGTTATTTTTATACCAGTTAATGACTTAAAGAAAAAAAAATACTTCAGTGTGTTTGAGCAAAATTAGGAAGCTGTTTGGTGACTAATGGCTTATACTAGAAAGCCATACTTTTCAAACAAAATGTAGAAGAATTTTCACCAAATTCAGACTCCAGAATATTCATCTGTGCAACACATGTATCCGGCAGTGCAGGGAAACAGTGTAATAATACAATAGATGATATTTGATGGACATAATCTAATGAACTGAAGCCCCAGGAGAAGTAAAAAGACAAGAAAACAAAATACAGAATTATAGACCCAGACCCAGAATGAATCTCACTGAGCAGACAAATGAACAGAACAGAGAAAGGGGAGAGGGCTAAGGGCCAATCTGTCACCCAGCAACCATCAAGCACCTACTACGTGCCAGGCTCTTGTGTTCAGGACATCTAACCAGAACAGACAAGGATCTCTGTCTTCCTGGAACCTGAGTAATCCACATAACAAATAATTTGATCAAAGAGCATATTAGAGATGCTAAGCACTAGGGAACACAAGAAAGGCAAAGCAGAATGAGGGTGATCCGAATTGGGAAGGGTGCATACAGGGGCAGAACACACAGCGTCATGAGCCCACATATGCACACCAGCCCTCCAAGAAAGAAAATACCATCCCCACTTTCCAGAGAAGAAAATGAAGGCCCAGAGATATCATGCAACATGTTCAAAGTAAACCCTTACTGGTGAGCAGAACAGAGACTCAAAATAGGATTTACCTGATCCCTGAACCCCAACTGGTATGCAGAAGGCATACCGGATCCCAACCGCAGAATACTCTTTTACCCTTGAACAACAGACACATTCAGAAAAATCAAAATCAGAGAAAACAAAGAAAAAAAGAAAACAAATGGTAAACTGAAACCATGAGGACCTCAAGCATTTTCCCTGCTAGCTGCCTGCCTTCCATTTCTCAATCATAATTAGCAGGCACTCCCATGGCAAGGCATTTTTATTTGCAAAGAATTTTCAATCTTTGAGTGATTCCATGACAGCCTCTAGAAAGACTGATTTAATAACCTCTGTTTACAAATGGGGAACCCAAGGCCTAGATGCTCAGAAAGGAGCAGAGGGTCAGAGATGGGCCAAGAGGATTTCTCTTGATCCTCAGGTCTCTCTCCCGCTCTTGGCAACATGTACACAGCAACACCCAACAACTCTCTCTTTTGACACACTGATTAAAGCTTTTCAGGAGTGTGTGGGGAAATACATGATTTGACTTAAAAAAAAAAAGACATTTATGAAAATAGAACCTGCTAGTATAGCAGGATTTCATTAAAAAAAAAAAAACTAACCATATAAAGCATGCATTGGTTTCTTTCTGTCAGAGTTGACATGTTACCTGCACATAATTGGGTTTGTGAATGACAGATTTCCAGGGAAGAAGGCAGGATTCTGAAAGCAGTGATCCTGCATTCCCCTTCCTTTTCTCCCTCTGCCAGGCAACCACCCCTGCAATGCCCCCCCACCCAAAAGTTGCAACTATTAATATATTTGCTTCCACATCCAAAAGCCACAATCTGCTCTTTCTTGTGATACACAATACTGGTGGGCAGGTAGAGGCTCTCTCTCTAACCATCTCAAAGTACTGTGGTCATCTGTACCCATGGCCACACCATTTGGACAATAGCTAATTTATGCTCATTAACTTACCTACCACGCTGTGGAAGGGCTCATTATCAAAAGACTGGGTGCCTGGCAGGGTGGGGTGGGGGGGAGGACTCTAATCTTGGAAATGTTGACAGGTTATTCACAACACTGATCCCGGAACCACAATGGCTTGTTTTGTGTGAGCAGTGACAGGATGAAGAAAAAAAGGAATCCTCCTTAACAACGTAAGTTCATGTCCTAGACTGCAGGGTTCTAGACTTGGGTGGCATTGTAAACATCAGTAAGTCCTTTTTGAAAAAAATACCTTTTTCACTTTCACCCTCCTGCTCCCTTTTTTTAATGAGAGGAAAACATCTTTTTCAAAAGAACTCATAGGTGAAAAACTCAACATATAAAACAGAGCTGCCCAAGCTGACGTGAGGGAAGAAGGACTAACCTCTCAAGCTCAACGTGCTTTCCAAATCCCAGGAACATTACGTTTGGAAACCAGCATACTTCCCTTGACAGCTCAAGGTCATTCCTAGCACTTAGCGATATGCGAATTAGATGCTCAATATTCTGACAGATGATGGAAAGACCAAAAAAAAAAAAAAAAAAAAAAAAAAACCAAGGAAGCTACCAATGGCTTTCAAAGACAATTCCTAATCATGAAACTCTGCATGCAAGTAATGATAAGTAATGATTCCAGTCATGAGAAATGATGTACCTGGTTGCCAAGACAGCACATGGAGATGCTTGGGGAGGAGTGGGGTAACCCAGAGACTCAGATTTGAGAGATCTGAGACAGGGTCCAGGAAGTGCATTTCTCCCAGCACCCCCAATTGCACACTTAGAGGACACTCTTCTGTTGCTGGTCTTCCAGTTAGAAGGGAATACTGGAGTCAGGGAATGGTGTGAAAATGTGTGTGGTCTAAAAACACACCTGAAGGTCTCAGGAACCCTGGGCAACATACATTTTTAAAACTATTCAGGGAACCTACGGTGAGACCTCCTGACCACTATGTCTTAGACTCTGACATTGCTAAGCCCATCTGTCACTCAGCCGGGTACCCATAGAGGCACAGGTGTAAAAAGGTGCTGGAGGGGGCAGTATCACATCAATCACCAGAGGGGTAACTCATTGCCAGCCCTGCCACCTGTCCTCCTGCTTTCCACTGCCTCTATGCTGTGGGCTTCTCTGTCCCAAGTCTATGGCCAGATCAGGTTCTGGACACATTTAGGTGAAGCATCAAAGAGCAGACAGCTTAAAGTCCAACTTGGCTACAATGCACACCAAGTGAATGATGAGGAATGGGCAACACTGGCCACGTGGCCACGGGGCAGTGCCTCAGGCTGCTGAGGGAAATAGTTTTGTTGAAGACAAAAGGGAGAGATGCCTGGGTGGCTCAATCATTAAGCGTCAGGTCATGATTCCAGAGTCCCAGGATCAAGCCCCACATCGAGCTCCCTGCTCAGCGGGGAGCCTGCTTTTCCCTCTCTCCCTCCCCCTGCTTGTGTTCCCTCTCAGCTGTGTTTCTGTCAAATAAATAAATAAAACCTTTAAAAAAAAAAGACAGACAAAAGGGATAAAATAACCCAAAGTCTTCCATAGCTTTTTGCTGCGTAAATGGAAGAGTCCTCGGAATTCTTCCATGACTCCAGCTCACCAAAGGCAAAAAAATAATTTCTTTTATTCTTAATAAGAGGAAAAGGGGGAACCTTTTTCTCCTTATTATAAAGTTACTGCTTCCTTACCCTTAAAAAGGAAAAAAAAAAAAAGGAGCACACAGTTAATATAGAAGAGAATCAGGAATGTCAGATAAGCAAGAAGAGAAATATTTCAAAACACTCACAATCCCAGGGATAATCACTGTTAAACAGAAACAGCTGCTGGTCCTCTTTTCCCCCTCATGCTACGAAACTGGAGACCAGATTTCATTCTACGTGTTCCCCATCAGTGAGTGCCGAGAGACAGGACTGGCCTGCAATGGGAAGGCATGTGCCAGAACACCCACACACGCACACACAACACCCTCGGCAAAGAGAAGGGCATTACTCAATCCAGATAAGTGCGTTTGTTCTGATCCAGTGCCCTGTAACAGGATTAGAGAACTCACTTACATAGCAAGGAAGACGCCAGCAATGTGGGGATTGCATATGTATTTATGGGCATCACATAGTTAAGTTAGGTCCGTCAGATAAAAACACATCTGAAAACCAGATTTCAACAGCTATCCACTTTCAATTTTCTGTGCGAGTGGGGAGAGATGGGGCATGGATAATTTAAGACCATTAAGTCTTGACTGTGAATTGGGTCTTGGCGCATCAGGCACGGACTCTCAATGCTGCGGCAACTGACATCACTTCAAACCACCTGGAGCATCCGTCCTGGGCAGGAGGGACTTGGGAGGAACTTTCACATTCTGCTCTGTTGCCCAATTTCCTTAAGTTTCCAGCCTAAGATGAGGTGAACGCTGTTCTGAGTTTGCCGTCCCATGGCGATACCTCACCTGGGTGTTCCTGGGGGGGGGGGGGATAAGTGTGTGGTTGAAAAGTTGTTACTGGGCTGCATGTTGCCCCAATGGCAACAAATGAAGAGACAGTGCGTGTTAGTGGAAAAGGCAACGCCGTGCTGTGTTGCCGGTGAGCTGGTAAGAACTGCAAGTGGGGTCTGCCTGCCCTAAGTTAGGGCTGACACAATCCTGCCGGGAATAAGGCAAAGCTGTCAAAACGGCGCCCTGACACGGGACACCAGCTGTTTCCCTCCGAAATGATCGGTCCCATGATCATACAACCTACACCTGGGGCTTCTGCTCCCACCTTCTGCATCCTTCACCAAACACACGTGCAAGATCGGAGTGGTGAAAAGGAAGGCAGGCTAGAGATACAGGGGCGGAGGTGGCTTGAAATGAAGTCAGGATGCTCTAGTTGGTGAAAATGCCCCACGAAGGAGGAAGGGTGCAACATGACAGTTCTGACCTCTGGGGCCTGGGCTCCTGCCACTCTACTCCAATACCCACTTTCTGACCTGAGGGACACCAGGTCAGGGTGAACACGGTGGCTCCGTTTCCACTACTGGCATAATTTCTCACATTTTATGAGATATTTGTATGATCTTTGCAGAGTTTATCTCATTTATTCATTCTCAGCAGTCCTGTCGAGTTAGCGTCTGAATCCCTGGCACACATACAACAATTAGGCTGTCTACTCACATGTGACTTCACTGAAGTCATACAGATGAGAACCTGTGTCATCTGAGTCCAAGACTAGGGATCTTTCTACCACCGTGCTGGAAGCACAGTGGCCAAATCTTCCTTCCTTCTATTTTTCCATGCATCCTTCCATCCTGCCATCCATCTGTCCATCCATCTGTCCAGTCATCCCTATCCACCCATCCAAGCAACCTTCCCACCTTCCAAGCAGACACCAGTCAATGAGCATCTGTGGTGAGCGACATGAGGACTAAGACGCTGGGCAAAGAGCAGCGACAGAGGAAGACAGTGCTTTCATCTCCTGGAGCTTAGACTCCGGTGGGAGGGCAGACAAAAGGCAGATAAACAAATAGGTAAACTTGCCATTTGTAGATTGTGGTAAGTGCCATAATGGAAGTAAACAGGGAGATGAGGAAGAGAGGGCCGGAGGAGGGGTCAGGACAGGCCTCCCGGCTCCAGGGACATCTGAGCCCTGGAGCTGTGATCAGAATACTGAATAGGAGGCAACGGTGGGGGAGCGTTCTCCAGGCAGAGGAAAGCAAGCACAGAGGCCCTGAGGTGGGGAAGAGGGCAGCTCGAGGCAGTCTCAGCAGGTGGTATGTGGCCTCCCTTCCCCCATCACTGTCTGCCCACATAACAGTCACCATACTGGATACATAGAGGCCACCGCCTGTCCCAAAGCACAAGCACAGATGTGAAATTTGGGGGACGGCAACCTCTAAGTGTGTGCCTCAAGCTCCTCTGCTCTCCCTCATTCCCTCCTCCTTGAAATTCCCATGTCCCTCTGTCTTGATCCCCAGATATCATCAGCATATCCTGTTATTTGCAGCCTGCCCGGCTCCTTCACTCCCTCCCCACAGCCTCAATACTTTGTCTCCCCCCTTTCTGGCAAACATTCAGTCTGAATGAGGGACCCAGGCATGAACCCTGACACTCACCATGTCTGGAAGCAAGATTCCTATCTCTGTGAGAAAGGAGAAATGGTTTCCTAATCAACACAGAAGCTAAAGGGCGAGACTGTGACAGGGCCAGCTGGGTAGGAGGCTGGTGTGCGCTGAGCGCCATGCTGCCTGGCCCCGTCTGCCTCCCTGCCCTCCACCCGGGCCCCACGGCTTGGGCCATCTGCACCAAGAGGAGCTTCGCTCTCCCAGGCACTGCCAAAGTTGGTAGAGGAAAATTTTCAGTGGCAGTGATTTCCTCTGGTAATATGGCAATTCACATTTCCATGAGCAAATACACACAGCTCTCTACTCTGAATTTATCTTGTAATTTCCGAACAGTAGAAACATATTCACCTTGAAAAAGCAGCCTCCTACATGAGCCCTCTTAGAAAACCTTCTTTGGAACCTCTCTTACTGTATTTTGATTTAGGAGTATGATGCCTCAGTAACTGAAGGACAAAGCCTTAGATTGGCTGTCCTGAGAATCAGATCCCCAGGAGGTATCCAAGTGTAAAGAATAACAGGGTTGGGGCGCCTGGGTGGCTCAGTTGGTTAAGCGACTGCCTTCGGCTCAGGTCATGATCCCGGGGACCCGGGATCGAGTCCCACATCAGGCTCCCTGCTCGGCGAGAAGCCTGCTTCTCCCTCTCTCACTCCCCCTGCTTGTGTTCCCTCTCTGGCTGTGTTTCTCTCTGTCAAATAAATAAAAATATTAAAAAAAAAAAAAGAATAACAGGGGTTGATCCCCAAAAAGTCCTCACAGGGAAACTGAAAAGGGAATCGGGTCCAAAGGGAAGGACGCCAACATAAGGTGTCCAGCAGCACTGGACAACTGTGACCTGTTTCAGCTGAAGACCTACAGAAGATGGTTTAAAACACTCCTCAGAGAGGAGTCCAGTCAGCTGGGCTGGTGAGTGCCAAGGGGGAAAAAGGGAATACCAAAAAGGTATACTGTAGGCAGCTTCACTTATTAAGCAATAATTCACTGGACATCTATGTACTGTACATCCCAGGAGGTATTGTGAGGGATTAAAAACAAAACAAAACAAAACAACAACAAGACCCCAAGAATCCCCACCTGGGAATAAAGGTATAGTCACAAAGAGCTAAACCCATACATATCAAAGAGCTCTTTGGGGGGGATCCTGAGGAGAATGTCCTTGTTTCAAGGAGATAGATGCTGAAATATGATCAGGTAAAGAATGATTTTGTCATTTATTTTCACATGGGTAAGCTAGAACATTAATGACATATATGGATGTGTGGGGAGAGAGAGAGAGACAACATGTAGCAAATGGGGCATAATGTTAACGACAGAGAAATCTAGAGAAATGTATGAAAGTTCTCTGCACTGTTTCTGGAAACAACTACATAACACTGCAGTTTTTTAAAATAATAAGTTTTAAAATAAATCAACTAGAAAGTCACTTTCTGTGGCTCTGCTGTTAGGAAAGTTATTAACAGAAAACCCACCATGTGCCAGGCACTGAGCTACACAGTTCCTGGTTACCAAACAGTCGGGGAGGGCTCCCGTGGGGAAGCTGGACCTAAGGGTCACCAAGTAAGAGGACACTTAGCAAAAAGAGAAAGAAGGAATATTCCCAAGAGATGAATAAAACACACGGAGGTGGGAGAGAACAAGGCGTCACTGAGATACGAGGAGAAGTCAAAGATGGCGGCAAGAGGGCAGGTAGAGAATTACACATAACGGTCCACGTGAAGGAAGGCTGACTTGATTGTAAAAATGTTTCCTGGCTGGTGAGGAATCTGCCAACCAAACACACAGCTAGCTCATTCAGCATCATAATGAGTACACACAGTGAGCCCTCAAAGGAGAAGAGCTTGGCCACGGATGGGGTCTCCATGGCAACATGCCTACCTGCATCACTGCATCCCCAGGAAAGGCTATGGGTATCTAGAGAAGCTCTGATTTCCTTAACTGCCTGTCAGAACCACTGTTCTGTGAAGAATAAACCAAGGTAGACAGAACAGCTACTCTTTCTGGAAGAATTCTTCAACTTCACTTTGTCCACATGCTATCTGTGATTTTTTTTTTTAAAGATTTTATTTATTTATTTGACAGAGAGAAACACAGCTAGAGAGGGAACACAAGCAGGGAGAGTGAGAGAGGGAGAAGCAGGCTTCCCGCTAAGCAGGGAGCCCGATGTGGGACTCGATCCCAGAACTCCAGGATCATGACCTGAGCTGAAGGCAGTTGCTTAACCAACTGAGCTACCCAGGTGCCCCGCTATCTATGATTTTATGACATGTTTTGCTTCATTGCTCATTGAGCAGAGTAAGTTCCGAGAGCACTTCCTTCCCAGATGAGTCCTTCAGGAGAAGAGTTTATGAGGAAGTAACTGCAAATTGAATTCTAACACCCACTTCCAAACTTCATGGCAAGGACTGGAAGACTCCACAGAATATCTCTATTTATTTGCCTCCTTCTTCCGTGCCATCTGCTGAACTACTTGTTTAGACTCTACCTCCTTTGTAGAAAAAGTTGGCTAATCTCAGGAAGACAAGATCTGAGGCATTAAATATTGCCTAAGTACTTAAAGGCAGTATACAGTGCAATGGATTAAGACCTTATAGTTCTGGAGGTGCCTGGGTGGCTCAGTCATTAAATGTCTGCCTTCGGCTCAGGTCCTGATCCCAGAGTCCTGGGATTGAGTCCCACAATCCCCTGCCTGGCGGGAAGCCTGTCCCCCCCCCCTTTTTTTTAAAGATTTTATTTATTTGACAGAAACACAGCCAGAGAGGGAACACAAGCAGCGGGAGTGAGAGAGAGAGAGAAGCAGGCTTCCTGCAGAGCAGGCAGCCAGATGCAGGGCTTGATCCCTGGACCCCGGGACTCCATTTCTAGGGTACGATTTCCCCTTCTTTTTTTTTTTTTTTTTTAATTAATTAATTTATTTGAAAGGGAGAGAGAGCACATATGCGGGGGAGGGGAACAGGGAATGAGAGAATCTCCAGCAAATTCCCCATTGAACTCGGACCCTGAGGAGGGGTGAGGGGAGAGTGACTTGGATCTCATGATGCTGATACCACAACTTGAGCTGAAATCAAGAGTCGGACATTCAACCGACTGAGCCACCTAGGAACCCTCCAACTTTTCTTTTAAAGAAAATATTTTCTGATTGTATGCTGGTCACTATGCTAAGCACTTTACATATTTCCTTATTCAGTCTTCAGAGTGTAAGGTCCAGTTTTGGAATCCAAGCCGCCATCATGTTTACTGGGAAAAACAGCTCCAGGTGTTATGGACAAATGGCCCAAGAAAACAAAGGCAAGCCAGGTTGGGGGGGGATACCCAACCAGTTAAACCCCTTAATCTCCCATCCAGGGAGTGTCCTGGGAGGCATTTAGATGCAAACTAAGGATGAACTTGGGGTTGGATGGGATCCCCCAGGTGGGGCCCAGGTGCCCCCACCTCCAGGGGCCAGGGCCCATGGAGGTGCAAATTAACTAGGGCAAGCCAAGTGATTGGTCAGCTCCAGTGTGGACGTGACCCTAGTCAGCTCGTGATTTGAGGGAATGCGTATAAAAGATGGCCTAAGAAGTGCGGGCGGGGTCCTTGGCTAGCCAGTAAAAATTCTGATGCTTGGCGCAAAATAAAGCTTTGCTTGACCTTAGCTTTTGTATCAGCCTCGTTCCTTTGACCACGGACCCTATTACAAAGCACAGTACAAGATGGAAATCATCATTATTATTCTCATTTTAGAGACAGGAAAACCAAGGCTCAGAGTGTTTCTGGAACTCACCCCAGCTCCCACGGCCAGGAGGAGATGATGAGATCTGCAGGACTCCAGATCCCTTCACCCAACACCTGAATGCCTTTTTGATACCCTTTCAGACTGACGGCACCAGTCCTCTAATCCATGTAAAACAAGTTGTGCTTTTCTCGCTCATCACATAGAGGCCCCCAAATCACTGGCAAGTCATAGGAAATTCTTAAGTGGCTGCTTATTAATAACATTTTCAGTTTATATTAGGCTGCCTTTCATCCAGGGGAACTCAGCCAGCTCCATACACAGAGAACCACTGAAATCCAGTCATTTCTGGTATGGCGGGGGGGTCAGCTGGCAACAGCTTGGCTTGTGGGGATTCTGGCAACGGTCATACCCTTCAAAACTTGACAGGGGCCCTTTAATATCCGTGCTGAAGGGCCTGAGGCAGAAACTTCCCAGAAATCCAGGTTCCTCAGTGAATGAAGCCAAGGGCTCAAGACAACCCCAGCAGATCTGGGAAACAAGAATATCAAGAAATTGGGTGTTTACCAAATACTGAAGGTGGAAGTAGCGACCCTTGGTTCAGATTGAGTCGGACACAATAGGGAAAGACGTTATTTTCAGGAGAGACCTGGCTCCAGTCAAGTTCAAGGGAAAACAAAACAAAACAAAACAAATGGCTGAGGGTTTCCCACAGTGGGGGCCAGGCAAAAAAGGCAAGACGCTGACTTCCCTTCTATGGAAGCGGGATCGATGCAATGGCTTTTGTGGTTTTGTTCTGAGCCACAAGTAGTTTCCTCATTCTGTAGCAGTGAGAGGACCAGGGAGGGGACAGCGGGAGTACACAGAAAGAAAATAACGTTTCCTAGTTTCATTTTTTATTGGTAAGAAGCTCTTGATGACTTGAATTCACATGGTCTACAGGAGTATGTGCTTGCAAATACTGAAGAATTTGTTGTATTCAGATTTTGACAAGGTGACAGTTGAAGAATGTTGCCCCTGGCCATACCCGACCCCCAAAGCCTACTGGAAATAGCCACGCCTACACACTTCTGGCTCAGTTGTCACCAGGAACAATGGGCCCGACCTCAGTGCATGGATGAGTCTCAGTCATTTCTTCATGAGCTCTTCTCACTATTCCTACCTTTACTCTAGTGGTCCAATTTACCACAACCCTGCCTGGTCTATTGTAACAGCCTCCTTTTCTAATGCCCTGTTTCCAGCCCTGCTCTTCTAGAATCTGTTTTCCACCAGCTGTTTGTTTTTAAAAGGGAGACAAGACAACACTTCTTCTGCTTCAACTGCTGGTTCCCAGTGCAGTCAGAATTGAGTCGACGCTCCTTAACCCCGGCCACAAGATCCAATGGAATCTGCCCCCTTCCTCTCTCTCTAAATTTATTTTGTCCCACTCTCCACATGGTCTACTGTGTTTTAGCCATGCTGACTTAATTTATCCTCTACATTTGCCAAGACAATGCTTCTCTTTGGATCCTTTCAGCGGCTTTTCCTCTGCCTAAAACGTCTTTCTCTGCACTCTTTACAAGCTGGCCTATTATTTACCATTCACGTCACTCAGAGTCACCTCCACCAAGGACCCTCCAGAAAGCCCACTTCCCCTTCTCATTCACTTGCTGTTCTATTACCTTTCAATTTTTTTCTTAACATTCGGCATGCTCAGAAACTGTCTTAATTGTCGATGTGTCCATTAAGCTCTTCCCACTACAATGTAAATTCTACAAAGTCAAGGAGCTTGTCCTGTATCTAGAACAATAAGCATTCAACAGGTACTGTTCTTTAAAATCTTGAATCTTTAATGTCCAGCCCAGAATCTAGCTTGAGAGTTCTCAGCAGAAGGCTCTGAATCCTTCAGAGCCATGCACAAAATTATGATCACTGTTTTCTTTTCTTTATACTTATTTTTTGCAATAACTGAAAATGTACAATGATGCCAGAAATGTAGAGCATGGGTCTACTATTCACACGATCATTAGGATGTCATCAAAATCATACCAAAGAAAGACTGCCTTTTTCCTGGATTAAATGCAAGTAGCCGAAGAGGAAGGTGAGGGCAGAGAAGAAAGTATTTATTGTTGAGAATGACTGAGACTCGAACTATAACTAGAATACAATTTAATCCTAAGTGTATTGCAAATGTCAAGTTTTTGAAAGAATGCCTTGAATATATTGAGAGACTGAAAACCCCTCCCCTAACCCAAAGCAACTGTTCAAAAAATTGTTAAATGAATACTAAAAAGTCTCTGGAACACAGAAGAAACAGAGACTGGCATGGCCGTGGCACCTGAGACCGCAGACCTCAATTCACCCGTTCGTCAAATGAAACGGATTCAGGTAACTCTCCATCTAGTTCCACAGAGTTTCACATTAGCTCCTGGGTAGCCATGCAGAAAAGTGGTGTGCTTCCTCCCCCAGAGCAGGAGGATAGTTCTTTCCAGTCACTTAGTAACCTTCAGAGAGTTTCCTGGATGAGGTGACAACAATCTACCATCTAGTTTAGTAGTTCTTATCTTTTGGGTTACTTTATGTCTTCAGGAATCTGATGAAAGCTCCGATCCTCTCCCTTTTTAAAACAAACAAACAAACAAACAAAAAGCAACAAGCACAGGCATTTTTGCATTTAATTTCAAAAAGTTCATCAATCTTTGCTGGTCCTTTGGTACACCTGGATTCCAAGTTTAAAACACCTGGTTTTGAGAACTGATTGAGCATAAAAAGGCCTTCTCTGCCATTCCCCATAAGGCCAGAGACAACGCCCTGCATGCTGCAGATGTTCTATTTCTCACTCTCTTTCAAAAATTCAAAATAGCAAATGATATCATAGTTACCACTTAGGAAGCAGAACCGTGGCGATTCAACAGTACAGAATTTAAAACAACTTTTAAGCACGGCCGGGGCAAACCCCGGTATTTAGGCAGCAGGTCAGGCCTCCGACCTGGCAACAGGCAGGGAAGGCAGGTTTAAGCCAGTCTGATCAGTCAAGCCCGAGCTTCGGTTGCTTTCCACCCACTCATCTTTCAGAAGCCATTCTAGCAGGAACCTGAGCTCCCGTCTTGGGAGAGGAATATATGAATTCTTTGCTTTGCATTTTTCACCTCCCTTCCTAATGAGGCAGGTGTTTCCGAGTGTCCTAACCTGCACACAAAGCACGAGAGATGGTAGGGGGCTCACTGTTCTGGCTGGTGGCAAGCACCTGGTCTAGACAGGCGACTTCTGACAGGATGAACTCGAACACAAGGAGGAAACTTAAGCAACCATTTCAACCGATTCCTGATTCTTGATGGATAAGCTGTCGGGGGGACGGCGTTAGTGGAGCACCGTGCAGCTGCTGAGCAAAAAGCAGCCATTTCCTCTGCAGGGTCACCTACCCGACGGCTGAATGGCCCAGGGGATGTCTACAGAAGGCAGGTCATTGTAACTCAGGTATTCCTCCGGGAGCATCGTAGCAGGAAAACTGGAGAAAGACTCTACATTCACTGGTGATGAAAAGTGACAGGAACTTTAACAGCAGTCACCAAACTGATCAGAACAGCAGGATGCATATCCCGGAGAAAGGAGAAAAACTCTATTAAAACTTCAATTAACTAGAAATTCAGTCAACTCAAACTTTCAATAGGCCTGTAGGTTGTCCACTTTGGGGAGGGAAGAATAAAATGCGGAGAACGTGGAAAACAGAATTTCTTCTTCGCACATCTAAGCAATTCACTGTTTCATACATATTTATCAAATAGAAAACAGAATCAACCTTCAGGGCGTTTTTAAGGGTCGACATCGCATGCAGGTTAAATCTCTTGTGCTAAATGCAACGGATGGGTACAGGCTGCGTGGCCCAGCTGGGGTGAGAACGACTCTAAGATTGTGTTGGGATGCGACGAACAGATTGTAGGGTTGCATCAGTGGGGTCTGCAATGGACCAGGGAGACCGGGTGATTGAGGGGCCAGGCATTCCCCACGCTAACTCTATGTCAGGAATGATTCTAAGAACGGAGCTCAGACATGGGTACACATTCACAGGAGAATAATTCTCCCACCAGAAGAAGACTGCCACTATCAGTCAAATAGAAGCTTCTGGAGGAGTCACGGGGAGGAGTGAGGGAAGGAGGTGGACATCTGCTTATTCTGACAGATGGCAGCATGGTGTCCAGTGAGGTGACAGATACCAAATTCATAGGATGTTTGCAATCAACCTCTTAGGACTTCCACTTAAGAACAAATTCACCGGGAACTCATGTTCAGGATAGTAATTTACATGGTTGCCATGTCCTAAATCACAAGAAACATGCCGTTGGGTAACCCTGCTCTTGCTATCAAGACAGAGGAGGGATTGGGTATATTTTCCAAATTGGCAAAAATAAGGCAGGAAACTAACTTGGATTTCATTCCAAATAACCAAAACCACAGTAAACCAGAACCTCCCATTTCTCTCAACATCCCTCCTAGGGAGGAACTACCCTGAACTACCTGAGACAACACGGCAAATAACTGTGTTCTTTAAAACTTCACAAAGCATTTGATTTTAATTTACACAAGTGGGAACATTTTTTACTTAAAGCAAATACGATCTCATCTGGAAAACACCTCGTCTACCTCTTCTAATTTCAGGTGTCCTAAATATTTAGGTGAGCATACCAGAGAAATGAATGCATTTATTTATATGGTATGTTTGTGTAAAAAACACACACACAAGTAAGTTCCAAGATCCTTCCCATCTATCATCTGTACAAGTTCTGAAGGCTCCAGGTTCAGATGGTACAACTCAAATCCCAGCCTGACCATGTATGAGCTGTGGACCTTGGCCAAGTTATTTAACCTCTTTGTGCTTAACTTCTATAGAATACAGGCGACAATAGACCTGACCCCCTAAGGTTATCATGAGTATGAAATAAGATACAGCACACCCAAGAGTGACATTTGATGTTAGTTATTAATTATTTTTATAACTCTGTATGAGAAACTGAGGAGCTAAGTGATTTCTTTGAGGTTTGCTCAGGTAAGGAATGATATCATCAGGATTAGAACCTGGGATTTCTGAATTTGGTTAAATCTTCTTTCCTGTGCAGCATTCGATGCCTCTTGGAAAGGTTGCTAAGAAGGAAAGGCACTGGCATCACCAGGGACTGTGTTACAAGTGCTGAATCTGAATTTTATTTTATTTTATTTTTTTAAAGATTTTTTTATTTATTTGACAGAGAGAAACACAGGCAGAGAGGGAACACAAGCAGAGGGAGTGAGAGAGGGAGAAGCAGGCTTCCCACCGAGCAGGGAGCCCGATGTGGGACTCGATCCCGGGTCTCCAGGATCATGACCTGAGCCAAAGGCAGTCGCTTAACCAACCGAGCCACCCAGGCACCCCTGAATCTGAATTTTAGCAACATCCCAAGGCGTCTACATTCAACCGGAGCAGACTTCCCCTCCTGCACCCTGCAGGATGCCTGCAAGCGCACCAGCCCCAGAGGGCTTCTAGGAGTGAATGAGCAGCACCAACACAAGGCTGCGAGAGGCATGCACCCCCTCTTCGCTAGTATGAAACCTCCAAAGGTCAGATTTTTCTCCGGAAGCTCCGAGTCATTCTCTGGGGAGCTGCTGCTTCTCATCTTGCCGCACATATTCACAACACAGAGGGGTCAGGTCGTGAGAGAAAACCTGACCTTTTAGCTCTACGCCACAGCAGCCAACGGTGCAAACCCCACGTCTCCACCGACAAGGCTGGGTTCATTCTCAAAGTTCACGCTCATCAAGGTCAGTGCCAGAAGAGAACTTATAGATTACTGATTTGGGACCTTCATTTTAGGGATGAAAGAAGAGAAGCTCAGAAAGGGAAACACATATGTTCTAGTTAGAACCTGATGTGTATGCAACGAGGGGTCACAAACTCACAAGCGTGGGCCCTCTCTCTGCACTCAGATTGGGTTTGCCGATGCTCGCCTATGACTTTCGCACGGCAGAAGCTCCCATGCCGCTTCTTGTCCACCCAAGGGCCACTTCCACTGGCCTTTAGCTTTTACCCCTCATCTCAGTGTGTCTTAACTGAATTCCCAACCAACCTCCCTTCCATTCTAAAAGCCACGTTCAAAACCGGAGTTAAGACACCACTGTGTTCTGTTTTTGGCCTGGCAAATTCTCTTCCATGTCCCGTCTTACCAACAGAGTAATGGAAAGGATTTTGAGGGCTGAATAATGAGATTCTTAAAGGCGAGATCCACAGAAATGATATAGAAGGTAAAGAAAAAATATTTATAGTGGATGTTGTAGTGAGCATGGCAGACTTTACTCAGGCTTTGGATGTTGATTTTCCTGGGGCTGAATCCCAGTTTTACTGTCTGCGTAACCTTGGGCAAGTCACTTAACTTCTAGCAGTCATGGTTTCTTTAGTATGAAATAGAGCGGATAATTCCCAGCTGCATAGCTGCTGCAAGAATTAATAAGGCAAGGTGCGTAAAGCACGTCACAGGTTAGCTAGCACACAGTAGGTGTTCTGTCTCTGATAGTTACTACTTTTTCTACACAATCAGACAAACACTAACACAAAGACTACAGACAGATACAGACACCCAAAACACACTTACACGTACACTAACAGCTACTCTGAAAATCTATCTGACCCCGTGAGCAGAGAGTATGGTTGTTTCTCAGTTGCGTTCTGGAACTTTCCTGAACAAGCATCTCGGAGGACTCACAACTGATGAATGGATGCCAAGAAAAGAGCTGGAAAAATGGCATCCTGCCCAGCTGAAATGAAATGCTAAGAATTCCTGTCCTAGTTACTTTTAACCCTGGATGGGGCTGGATGACATTTGTAAGGCTTGATTTTAAGGAGCCCGGGAGGGGTGGGGGTGCTGAGGTGAGTGGTGCTCCCCATGTGAGAGGGATGGGGGCAACACAAGTCCGCCATCTATCATGAAGCACGCAGAGTGCCAGACGGTCAAAGGCACCAAGCTGGGCTCCATTTCTGGGCCATATTCCAAGGAGTAAATGACACCTGTGATCCCTCCAGAGCCTTGAGGTGGTTTATATATGGCAGCTCAAATGCTAGGACCAGGAAGAAGGGGGACACTGGACATCACATTCTTCCTTCCTCCTCCAGGTTCACTCTCATGCTCTGAGGCCACACGATTCGGGTAATACTTTCTCATAGGAGGCCAGCCCTGACTTCCCTAAGGTGCTCACTTCCAACCAGTGATGCTTCTCGATTCTGTGTCTGTTCTAGTGTCACATTTCCTGTGTGTCAGCACTCAGAAAATTTGAGTCTTTGGTTCAGCCTACCTGATTTTTCCAGACTTTATGGCCCAACATGCACTGGAAATTTCCCATCTACGCCCACCGAGGACAGGCAGGTTCATATCGTACTTGAAAACATGCTCTTTTTAATTAATGCATTATTTAGAATGGTCCATGGTGATCTGGTGGATAACACACTGTGTTTAGCCCCCAGTAAGGCTGGAGGATTTAAAATGGCTGCACTATGAATTCTACAGGACAGATGGGGAGAGGAATTTCTAGCAGAAAGAGAACAGAGGCTCATGTCTTTCAGTTGCAACTTCACCCACAGGGAACCTTCAGCTTTCCACTTTCGTGGTGGACTGGAGATTGCTCTGATATTCTCCCAGCTGCTTTTGCATTCTGGCTTCCCTCCTCCCTTCCTCCTAACTCCTCCTTCTACCCCCCCTCTCCTCTTCCTTGCTTTCTCCCTCTGCCTTGTCCCCAGGGAAATAACTAAACCTGCAAGCCTAGGGGCTTCAGACTCCAAACAAAGAGCTGCTCAAATAACAGGCCAACGGAAAAAAAAAACCCAGTCTCCAGACTCAACTGGCCAAGCCCCCAGTGAGATTTTGGAGGACTTAGGTTGCTAGAAACTCGGTGTGATCTTAGCTGACATAGTCTTTTCTGCATCACCCAAACACGTGCACACGTGTAGGCACACACACACACACACACACACACACACACACACACGGACAAGGCATAAAAACAAGAACATTTCATTAAAAATCTTTACAGGTTGGGATCAGAGCAAAGTGACAAGTGTCAGTCATGAACATTAATGAGGGAAATGGATTGCTTCGCCCCAAAGTTTCTTAGTTTCCCATAGGTCATAGTCACCAGCAATTACCTGACTTTTAAGTACAACAGTCAGGGAGAGAGGGAAGAGAGAATGGTTATCATGGGCCTTCAGACACAAAAGAAAAGTCCACGGCCAAATGAAAGCCACGATCCTGTCTGAGGGACAGAACATTTTCACTGGGGTGTGTTTGAAGACACCAGAGATGGGAGAGGACCATGTCTTGGGGCTTCTGGAGAGAGACATGGCTGCTAATCCGAGGCCGGTAACCCAGTGTGCGGTGGAAAGCTCCGACTGTGAGCCTCTGCAATCGATGTGCGGTAGAAGCAGCATTCTGCTACGTCCCAAGCTTCATCACCAGTGTGTCATTTAAGGTAAGTGCTTTTCCCTCTACGGCCTTAGTTTCCTCCGCCAAATGAGTATTTAAACTCCCACCTCCAATTGTGCATAGACTGGGACTAAACAGAAAATATGAACGTTATCGGTACCGGAAAGAAACAAAGTCCAAAATCTAGTAGGTACCAAGCATCAGTCACGGACATCACGGCCACCATTTCACAGTCACGCAGTGGGTCCAGGGGAACTGACTTCCAGTTTTCACATAAGAAACCAAAGTTCAGAGAGATGAGGCAACTCTCTCAAGATCCCACACACCAGCAGGAAATAACGGAGGTGGGCTGCTACCAAGGTACATATACAGCTCTCTGTGCAAAACACAACTTGACTGAAAACCCATAGAAACCAAGAATGACCAGCTCCCAATTCTGAGCCTCCTGAGAAAAAAATTTCTTCAAGACTGCTCTGGCTCCTTTGGTCACTTCCCATTTGTCCTTCAAACCCTACATCAGAGCTCCACTCGAAATTCAAAAGAAAGATGTTGAGAAGAAAGGAAGAAGGAGCTGTTACACTGAGTGACTAAAGTGCACTCACTGGCTTGAGGCACAAACTCACAAGTCTGGAAAAGACCTAGCATGTCAGTGGAGACCGAACGCTGCCTGTTCCTTTCTTCACAGCGCCTCTCCATGCTGGAGTCACCCCCACGGTGACATATGGGCAGCCCTGGGACTTCTGAGGACCCACCCAGCAGATGAAGCCCACATCCAAAGTCCTCTCTGGATGGAGAACAAAAATGCAAAGTGTTTGCACTGAGCAGAAGAAAGAAAAGGACTGCCTCTCACATGCAAAGTTGGAACTGAAAAGAAATATGAAGAGAAACCCAGAAATGCGTCAATTCCAATTTGGATCCCACAGCTTTCTGCATGTGACTCATCAGCTGCTGAAGCAGGAGACCTTCTTTCAGCATGCCTGAGGCACGGCTAGTGCTAAATGATTTCTGTGATCACCATCCGGTCACTCTGAGTCCTACAAAACATCGAGTAGGCCTCGATGATGCACTTGATTCTGTCAACTCGGTCAACAGGGTGGAAAGTTCCCTTGAGTGGGAATGGACATGGACATGGTGGTCACTGCAGATGGCACCTCTGCCGCCATCAATGCCTCTTTGGAGACAAATGGCCTTTCCAGTGGACCGACCTGTTTTTAGCAACGGTGCTCTCACCAGTAGTGGTAAAAAGGAAACAAGGACAGCAACAAAAATGGCTAGCATTCACTGAGCATGTGCCCCATGGCTGGCACCCTGCTCCGTGCTTTTTATGCCCTCTCCTGAAATCCACAGAGCTACTGCACTGCCTATAGACCCTACCGGTCTCCCCATTACATAGACAGGGGTCAATCCTCAGAGAGGCAGCTAGCTCTAAGTGTCTTCAGTGCTGCCTGAATCTGGAGTCTGAGCCCTCAGTCAACATCAGTAAGCAGCTCCTAACCTCTAAGTTCCCTTCTCATTTTTTAGGCTTCCATAAATGCATCTTCCTTCCGACATTTCTATTTATTCCCCTACACGGCATGGGGAGCCTTTACAAACCTGCCTTTCCAAACAACGCTCTTTCATTATTTCTGGCTGCCCCATGACTATTTATAGGCCACAATGCTCAGTGGAGCCAAAATGTTTTAATGTAAAAAAAAAAAAAAAAAAAAAAAGAACTTCCAAGGGGAAAGAGCATCTGATGGAAAGGCAAAACCTTTACAAGCACTCAAGGAGTCATTAAAATCCAAATTTCCAAAATATGGTAATTCTGTCAAAGTTGAGACTTACTCTGGAGCCCAGAGGGATACTCATCCTGACCCATCTGTGAAAGCCAATAAACCTTCTGGGGAGCAGGATTAGAGCTGCCAATCGGCCTCCAGCAAGGAGGCCAGGCTGCTTCATTTAGTTTAAGTCTCACGGAGATGCTTGAAAACAGTCTCCGGGAAGAGATGCTCAAGCAAAACCAGTCACAGCCTTGCAAGCTTGAGCTTTGGTACCTGGCAGTCGGTGCTGATATATTCACGGAGCACCGGAGCCCTCCCCTGACTGTGGCCATGGACGCGTTGCCTGGGAGCAGAACTCTCTCACTGGGGAAATAATATATGTGCCTAAATTATACAAGAGCCATGCTTGGCCCGGCGGATGGCATTGCATCTGGTACAGATCACTTCCCCTGATGTGATTTGGCCCAGCCCGGCTTATTTATGGTTCATAAAAGTCCCCTCGGGCCCCAGCATATTCTAAGACCACACAACAAAGAATAATGGGATTAAAGATCAGGATTTCATCGCAAGACCTCCATGGCAGATTAGTAATGCTATGATTGGTTTTTGGGAAACCAAGAGTGAGGAGCACTAACTAGGAGCACTCCTCCAAAAACCCAATGTAGACAGAATACACTGAGTCATGTGTTTCAGCCCGGTAGTGCAGGCACAGTCGGGAGCGCTGTCACCATTTCTAACATGAAAGCACTGGCTAAAATTAAACCTAAATCATTCGAGCACCATTTCTTTACCTGGAAGTCTCAACGAAGTCCTCCTTCCTCAGACCCTCTAATGGTATCTGACCTCCTGAGCAGACATAACTACTGTGCAGGAACACTAGCAGGTGTTTGGTTTTTAAGCCCTCTACCCTTCACAATTATTTTTTTAAAGCTAGCTGCACTTCCTGTTACAGAACTGCTGCTTCTAAAGCATGAAGACGATGGAAGCGTTTCTTCAGGACTCCCTACAGCTGTGACATGTCACTTTGCAAGTGAGCTTTCTAATCAGTATAGAAAAGGTAAAAGGTACCAGAGGGCCACTAAAAACGTCACTTGACTAAGATAATGCGGCTGTCATAACCTCTCCTCATCAAACCATTTACACCCAGCTTTCTCAGCCTCCCTAGAAAATACAGTTTTAAAATATGTGAATTAGAACAAATTTCTTACCTCCAGGGAGGATACAATGCCCAGTTTGAGGGGTGGGGGACGCCTCCACCAGACCCTCTGAGCTAGTCAATTGCCACAGTTCACTTTCTCCCCAGGTCTGGCTCCTAAGAACGCAAGCAGGACCACAGGCAGCCAAAGCATCTTCTTCTGGAAACCCTTCTCAAAATCTAGACCCTTCCCGAAGCCAGAAGCAGGCTCAAGGCGGAGCTGTTCAGCATGCGCTCTCGGAAAACAGCACTGCTGGATGGAGACCCTGCTGGGTACCCACCGCGCAAGGAAAGAAAAAAAAAAGTGACTTCTACCCTTCCTTGGGTTCCGACTGCCTCCCTGAGAACCCAGCTTCTCAATCCGCAGGAAGTCACAGACCCCAGCTTCAGCGTCACCAACTGATCCCGAGCCAGACCCGGGGCGACCAGTCAGCTGGCCGAGGAGCCCAAGACACCGAACCGGGAACTGTGTAGCTCGTTCCAAAAAAATAACAACTGTCGTTGGGGAGGCTGGTGGTGCTGGAGAAGTCGCTGTTGCAGTGCCCGCATCCTCCGCATGCTAATGAAGCCGTGACGTCAGCAAGGCGGTCGCGGCATCTGGACGTCCCGTCCGGGGGCCCGGCACCGAGATTTATTTACATGTAAATTAGCCTCGCCTTCCAAATCAACAATCCCCAAGCCAGGGGTGGGGGTGGGTGGCGGGGAAAGCCTTCGCGGGGTGCGGGAGACCCTATGTGCACCCTCCTCCGAAGGAGTACAAAAATATCACACGTAAGAAGACAGGCTTTAAAGATATCTGCCTATTTTCTTTTCTTTTTCCTTTTTCTTTCCAAAGGCTGTGCTCTTCTGTGCCTGTGATAGGATCTGGGCACAGTTAGCAACCTGAATGCCTGTTTTTGATTATATGCCGCATCAACCCAGGAGTGGAATCTAAGCTTTTTTTTTTTTTTTTTAATCCCTCCTCCCCCCAAAACTGTGTGGAGTCTTCAAATGCCTGTACTTTCTTTTCTGTCTTTAACTTTCATTTCTGGGTGTCTTCTGGCCAGAGACTACGTCATCCTTGAATTTTTGTGCATGACGGAAATAAAGCACAAGATGACTTTCCTCAGGTGCTTGGGTGATGAGTTAGTCATTCCCTCCCTCAAGCCCTGAGCGTAAGAGTAAGAGATGACAAAGCACAAGTCAGCCCAGGGGTATTTGAGGGCCCTTGGACCCTTAGATAGCACTGCTTCCATTCCTCCATTTTATGGGTTACAAAACCGAGGCTTTGAGCAGAGAAGGGGTTTTTCTTCCTACAGTCACACTGGGAATTCAACAAGGATAGGCCCGAACCCAGATTTCCTGAATCTGAGACTGCAGCTTTGTTAAATACCTTCAGGTCTCTAATATCCCATTCACTGCTCCAACAGAGGCCTATCCAAGCACTCACCAAGAAGGAACCTCACAGAGCTGGGAGTCCTGGGTTTGAATCCATTAATTTCTGCAAGTTATGTGACTCTGGACTAGTAGCTTAACTCCTGGGGTCTTCAATTTCTTCATCTGTACCATCCCTTCATTCAAGAAATACCTGCTGAGCACCTACTCTATGCCACGCACTGCTCTAAGGACTAGGTATAGACACACCGTCTAGTACAATCAAGAAGAGTGTTGAATGCAACTGCAGGGAGAATTGATAGAATGTCACACTCCATAAATAACCACAATTTCTGACATTTTGGAAGAAGGCAGAAAAATATCACCAAGGCCTTCTTTCCAGTAGGATGGTCATTGTTTCTGTCCTCTTCATATTTCCAGGCTCCTCTCTTCTTTTTAAAATCAAGTGTTCTTTTAATGCTGCCTATCTATGCAGTATGTGGGGCCAGGTGAGAGACAAGTGGTAGCCAATATTCTCCCCCCTGTGCTTGTGATAAGGAAGTGCTGGGGCTTCCTTAGGTGCAGGCTGTGGGAGGGGCTGGGGAAGGGGCAGGGAGAGGTGTATTCCATCAGGCAAGGAAGCGTCCCCCAGGACAAAGCAGCCAGCATGGCTCCTTGCCCACACTCCCCCGCCTGAAGAACCCACTCTGATGGGCTCTGCCCTTCTAAGGAGAGTCCCTGAAGCTTCAAATGAATTTCTTTGTTAGATGTGGAGAAGTTAAATTATTCTTTTGTTATATGTAATTGTATTAATAATGCCCTATAACTTCTTTCAGAATGCTTCTCTTCGGTTCAGAGAAGACCTTTCATGGTGCAAATCATGGGACCCGGTCTGACGTAGCACTAACTGAAACAGAATACAAACGAATGAGTCACACTCCGCTTTAGGTGTCCATCACGCAGAGCTCAGAGCATGCTGGGAAGTGGATGGTCCCCCTAGACCTCAATATCCTTCAAGGAGGAGATGAGCAAATACAACAATTTGGGGCTACCAATGGTGAGGAGGCGTCCTACTCTGGTGTGGCCGTAGAGAAGTCGCTCTGATTTTCTATGCCCCTGTCCCCATTCCTTCACCTGAAGATGGGTCTGCTACTCTCTGATGGCTTTATGATCATATGAGAATTATGAGAAGCAATTCACAAGGGATTAACAGTGAAGCAATGAAGAGGAAAGCTGACTCAGGACTACCAACGTCAGGAGAGTTAACAACAGAGCGGGGCCCAGAAAGGATGGCCTGGGGATGGGCGTTGGCTATGCAGAAACACAGCCAGAGAGGGAACACAAGCAGGGGGGGTGAGAGAGGGAGAAGCAGGCTTCCTACTGAGCAGGGAGCCCGATGCAAGGCTTGATCCCAGGACTCCGGGATCATGACCTGAGCTGGAGGCAGACGCTTAATGACTGAGGCACCCAGGCACCCGGCGGGGTTAGAGGTTTTCATCTGTAAAAGGGCAGACAAGAACAGTGCCTACCTTTGCGGGGCTGTTTAGAGAATCAAATGATCCTCAGCATGAAGCATTGAGCACTGAGCCTAGCACACAGCAAATGTTCAATAAACGTGAGTTCTTGGTAGTGGATGTAATGATGCCTTCACTGTTAACTGTCGCACTGAATTAATGGACTAGACAAAGTTCAAAAGACAGGAGGAGGTGGGTCCATGGAGACGGCAAAATCATCCTCACTTTCAAAGTTCCGTGTAAGGTGGGCGAGCTGCTGACATGCCCTTCACATGAAATAGGCATTTGCAAGGGGTATGAAACTAGGGGAAAACCCAGTAAAAATGACCAACAGGCACTGGAGGCCTCCCCCTCTGAAGCTGCACAAGAGGGCAAGACGGCTAGATTTCTGGGAACCATGGACACTTCATTCATTCATGTATCCCTTCCCTCATTAAATGAGCTCCTACTGTCAGTCACTGTGTTAGGCCTCAGGGACATCCTGGTGACCAAGACAGACACGAGTCCTGTCTTAAAAAGGCTTAGAAATGAGAGGGGAAGACAATTAAGCAAGCAATTAGAGCGAGTATGATGCATGTCGGGAAAGGGCATGTGCAGGGTTCTCGAAGGTCTCACCGCAGTTAGGAGGGCGGTGCAAAAGCACGTTGCTGAGGTCCTTGTGACAGGGTGTGCTCCATGAGCACAGCTTAGTGATGGGGAACCTTGTACAGATTATTGAAATAATAAAGCCCATGGATCAGTAATGCCATGTGACAAGTATTTCCATCCTGGACACTACCCTACTCGGGATTTTTTGAAAACATATTGCTCGGTATTAGACAAGGTGAAACCCCACTGCTTGGAAATCTCAGAGACCTGGTAAATGAGGGCAAACCCCAGTGTTTTTTTTTACAAAAACAGAGTGAAATTCCACAGTTATGACAGCAAACTTCTTGGCAGGGGGTGGCAGGGAGAACAGGGAATACATATGAGACACTCAATCAAGTATTTATTGGGGACCTGTGTGAAATTCAGGATACCCTTGTTGAGACAAGGACACAACTGCTGACCTTCAGAACTTTCTATTTAGACAGAAAATAAGGTATTCACGTAAGTGGCCTGAACTGCATACAGTGTATAGGAAGAGAGACAGGGAAACTAGATGCATTGTGGCTGAGGTGATCAGAAATCAGGAAAAGTATTTGAGTTCTGTTCAAAGTCAAAAAAATCTTCCTTTGCTCCTGGAATGAGAAAACAATTTTATGGGTGTTGGGGCGGGGGGAGGCTTTACCCAGCATGACCTAATATCCAGAAGCCATAAATATAAAGTCGGCTATAATTGCCAAGGTCAAATGTGAGCTCCTAGAGAAGGTGTTGCAGGCAGGAGGAACAAAGATAGGAGAGAACGGTGTTAGCACCCATGCACAATTAAAGACTTGTCTGCAAGGGCACAGGACAGGGGAAAGACACCAATGGAATGCTGGGGGGGGCTGACAAAGAGGGCGCTCTTGACATTGAGGAAAATCAAATCAGCTATACATTCTAGCCAGCATCTGTCAAAATCTTGTTAGAGGGGTGCAGGGAAGGGTCAGTGAATCACTGCTGGTTGGCTCATTGAAGAGACAGGGAAGTGACAGGGGGACTGTGGCCCCCAAGATGAAGGGCTCTGTGGAGGACAGTCCTAAGAAACAGCTTTTTACCTCCGTGTCTGGAGGTATAAAATAAAATGGAATTGATTGGAAATGAACTAAAGAGGGATTGCACTCTGACTCAGGAAGACTTTTGAATACTGAGATCCTACGAACCCCAGCAATGGCCACTCAGAGCAATGGCAGGAACTTGGTCTCAGGAACACCTGAAAAAGAAAGAGAGGGGCACCTGGTGCTGCAGGAGGTTATGTGTCTGACTCTTGATTTGGGCTCAGGTCATGATCTCAGGGTCATGAGATCAAGCCTCATGCCAGGCTCTGTGCTGGCATGGGTCCTGCTTGAGATTCTCTCTCTCCCTCTGCCCCTCTCCCCACTCTATCTCTTAAAAAAAAAAAAAGAAAGAAAGAAAGAAAAAGAAAAGAAAAAGAGAGAGATAGAAAGACAGCACATGTTCTAGCTAGTTTAGATTAGTACCTCCTGGCCCTGTGACTGTGAATCCTAAGAATTATAAGGGATATTACCAAAGTTTCAGAGCATATATCTAACAAAGGTTGAAAGTTCACTTAAGTTTTTTTCTATTAAAAAAGAAATATGTATGTGCAGAATATACATTATATGTGCTTATAGTTTATAATTTAATTTTATGATTATAATTTATAATTACATATATAGTATGTATAATACATATTCTATGTACATTATATATATACTTTTAAAGAATATTATTCAAAACTTTATACATACATATATATGTATGTGCATATATATATATACACATATATACAAATGCATAGTTTTATATAGTTTTAAATGATCCTCAAATTTCAAAATCCAGTACATTTTTAAAAATGGAGTCAAGGAGGCTGACAAAGAATTGTTTTATTAGTTGGGATAGGCTGGACTCTGAGGCAGTAAAAAACAATTGTAAGCTCAGCGGTTTAACAACAAGAATTGATTTCGGAGCCTGCGTGGCTCAGTAGGTTAAAGCCTCAGAGGGTTAAGCCTCTGCCTTCGGCTCAGGTCATGATCTCAGGGTCCTGGCATAGAGGCCTCCGTCGGGCTCTCTGCTCAGTGGGGAGATGTTTCCTCCATTCTCTCTGCCTGCCTCTCTGCCTAATTGGGATCTCTCTCTCTCTGTCAAATAAGTAAAAAATCTTAAAAAAAAAAAAAATGAATTGAAGCGAAGTTGCCTGGAGGCTCAGTTGGTTGAGCACGGATTCTGCAGCCAGTGACTCAGGGATCCAGTCAGCTTCCCTCTTGTGTTTCTGGGGTCTCAACACCTAATCTCTGGAGGTGCTTTAGCCCGCAGGCAAATGACATCACTTCTACTGATGGAACTTGTCACATGACCTCACCCAACTGCAAGGGGGCTGGGAAGTACATGCCCAGGAGGAAGAGGAAAGAAGAGATGCTGGGGAACCCCGGTAACACTTCCACAGCTGTCAATTTTAATTTTTGCCATGTAAATCCATTATAGTTTTAGTGTATTTAGCACAATACACTAAAACTATAATGTCTTAAAGCAAAGGGATGTTCGACATCGAAAAACGATGATCATTCTAAATGAATGCTAGACATCAAGGATGTATCTGCTTGAAAGGACAAGAAAAGAAAATCCACATTCTGGATTTGTAATAACAAATAATAGCCAACCCATGTAACCATATGGAAAATAAACCGGTGAGGTTTTCGAAGTACAGGTAAGATACATGAGGGGCTCACCAAGTTCAGGTAAAGATAAATAAGGTGCCCACAAAGGCGGGGCTGTCTTCACGAGAAAGATACACTCCACGGAGATTCCCCTTGACAGTTTCTAACCACTTTTCCAATTAGGACTTACAATAAAACATCTACCTCCTGCAACAGAAAGACCTGAATTCCAATTTGGCTCTATAACCTTCTATCTATGTAACTTGGCAAGAATGGCCACTCATCTTTTCTAAGCCTCAGTTTCCCCATCTATAAGATGGAGAGAGACATCTACTTACCAGCAGTACCAATAAGATGAGCTAAGTTAAAGTATACAAAGGACTATGAAGAGTGCCTAGCAGAGAGTTAGTGTTAATGTTACTCCCCACCTGGTTTTCAGACAAGGGAGCAAGAATGAGAGGTATGAACATAAATTACAAAATTGTTCATGACAGAGCACCCCATCTTTCTTGCCTATTTCTTTAAGACTCCATATCATGGAGGCTGGAAGGCTCAGTTGGTTCAGCAACTGCCTTCAGCTCAGGTCATGATCCTGGAGTTCCAGGACTGAGTCCTGCATTGGGCTCCCTGCTTGGGAAGGGGTCTGCTTCTCCCTCTTCCCTTCCCCATCTCATGCTCGCTCTCTTGCAGATGAATAAATAAAATCTTAAAAAAAAAAAAAAAGACTTCATATCGTAAATGTCTCTCAAACCATGGACACATTCCTAAATCCTGTGAAAAATAATCTGGCATATTTTAAATACAAAAAAAAGGGGGGCCTCCCTTTCTTTCTTCCACCATTTTAGGAATGTGCCTCATCTTAGACATTTTAATTATTCTTGATCCCGATAATCTAATGCACAAAATTCTACTACAGCCTCTTATTCTTTTTTAATTACATTAATTAAAAGGAGAAATGGGGACAGGCTAGCATGGGCAAATCAAAATGAAAGATTGTTATGGATTTTGCTCCCTCCCCCCAGAAAGATTAGAAACTGCATCAATGATTTAAACACGCTTACCACTGCACATTTCCATGAAAACATTGTTAAACCGACACGATGTGCTAGAAAACATTGCTTTTGTTTTAGAGAGAGAAAGCTGTACTTCATTACAGCAGCTTTTCGGAAGTACTCGTTTTCATTAAACAGCTGAGTAGGAACCTGAATTTTCTCAATATAAAGGACAAGAAGAACCAGCAAGAGTTGTACAGGGATGCTTTGGTTTTCCAGCGCTTCCTAAATGTGAGCCCTGGAGCTCTGCATGCTTCTATTGGGAGAGTACACTGGCAAAATGGAAGATACTCCAGAAAAAAGCTAAAAAGCTCTCTGCCTCAGAAAACATTCAACTTGCAGCAAAGACTTATCTTGGGAAAATTATCTTGGAAAACAAAATGTCACATATGTATGACATGACATACTATTTTTCTCAAGGAATGGGAAAGACCTACATGCCAGGTGTTTTAGACACTATCTTATTCAATCCTCACCTCACTCACACTGTAGCTTTTACTATCCACTATTCTACATATGAGGACAACGAGTTTCAAAGAGGATCAAGACTGGCACCAGGACCCACAGCTGAGGTTTGGTTCTGGGTTTGAGGACAAAGCCTGTATTTTTTCGAGTTCGGAGGTTCTCAGACATCCTCTCAAAAACCAGGTGTGTCCCAATCAGGATATGATATGTTGGAAATAATTTATTATTAAAAGCAAAGAAAAATATGGAAGGTTCCCTGGCCCTCCAAATCAGATCAATTCTTCTTTTTCTCTTTGTTTGTTTGTTTTGTTTTGTTTTGTTTTAAGTAGGCTCCATGCCAGCATGGAGCCCAGTGTGGGGCTTGGACTCATGACCTTGAGATCAAGACTTGAGCCAAAATTATGAGTCAGATGCTTCGCTGACAGAGCCGCCCAGGTGCTCAATTGATTAAAAGACCTTTTTTTTTTTTTTGTAGAAAACTCATAGTATTGCTTTCTTCCCTTTAGAACTCTTGCTGTTTCTTAGAGTTGCATCCATCCTTGGTTAATGGTAATGAATTACATGATTGACATCTCTCTGTAAAGGGACCTCAAGCTCTCTGAGGGTGGGGATCCTGCTTTTGGCATGCTGTTCTGTTCCAAGCATCTAGCACAGCGCCTGGTGACCTGACAGCTCATCAATATTTGTTAAGTGAATAAAAAGTCTAACAATAAAAAAAAAAAAGTCTAACAATAATTTTCTTCTCTGGAAATTACAGGGAATTTAGGATTCTTCCTGTAAGAGCAGTTCTCTGCTTATTTGCATACCAACATGATTTTTGGGGGTGGGGAAGGAAAGGACAGATTTACCTTCTGGGAAGCACTTTCTTAGCCTCACTTCCATGATGTCACCTTCTCTTGGTTTCCCTTCTATCTGTGGCTCAGCTCCTTTTGCTGGTTCCTCCTCATCTTCCCAACAGCTAAAGACTGACATAACCCCAGGCTCAGTCCTCGGACCCCTGGTCTTCTCCATCTACATGCACTTCCTTGATGTGGTTCCACTTCAGACCAGCCTCTCCTCAAACTCAAGGCTTACAAATCCACCTGCATCCATCCACATCTGGACATGTGAAGACTTCTCAACTTTAACAAGAGTTCAGTTCTCTGTACTGCCTCTCCTCACAGATCTGCTCTGCCGGCACCATTCCCCTTCAGAGTTAACAGTAACTCCACCTTTCCAATGGTTCAGAACACACACCTCTGCGTTACCCTTCACTCATTCCTGCTCTTGCCCTGACATCCAACCCAGGAGCTGGCAAATCACATCCCATTGGCCAAATCCACCATTTCACGTTCTCGCAAATACACTGGTACTGGAACACAATGATATTTATTCATTTATGCATGTCTATGGCCACATCCAGGTTTCAACAGCAAAGCTGAGTAGTTCCAACAGAGACTGTAGGCCTTGAAAAGCCTAACATATTTACTCTAACCCCTTTTACTGAACATTTTGTAATACGTGACTTGTCCTGTTGGCTCTGCCTTCAAAGTGCCTGCAGAACCGAACCCTTTCCCATCATCCCCACCCTTCTCCCCCTGCTCCAAACCATGTCATCTCTCTCCCGGACGGAGATGCAAGCCACCAGCAGCTCTTGCCTCTAGCTGGCCCCCTTTGGTCTATTCACAAAACTGCAATCATAGTGACTCTCTGAAATAAACAGTGTGTCATGCTTCTACTCAAAATGCATTGGTGCTGCTCATCTCAGAGTAAGGCCCTTGAGTTGGAGCCCCATGACTTCTCTGATACCATCTCCTGCTACTCTCTGCCTTGCTGTCACATGGACACTAGTCCTCACACACACCTGGCCCATCTTCCAGGTCTTTGCACTGGCTCCTCTCTCTGTCTGATAGTAGATAGTTGCATAGTTCACTCTCTCACCTTTTCTAGTCTTAAAAATGTCACCACAGTGAAGCCTTACTATTCTATCCCAGATTGTCTTCCTTCCCAACTTGCTAATACTGCCAAACCTTCATCCTACTTTTTTCCTTAGCACTTGGCACTCCTTAAACCAAGTTTTATTGAAATGCAATTTATATATCATACAGTTCACCCATTTAAAATGTATAATTTGATAGATTTTAGTATACTCATAGACTTACACAACCATTATCACAATCTAAATTTTTTAAAAAATATTTTATTTATTTGACAGAGAGAAACACAGCGAGAGAGGGAACACAAGCAGGGGGAGTGAGAGAGGGAGAAGCAGGCTTCCCGCTAGGCAGGCAGCCCGATGCGGGGCTTGATCCCACGCCTCCAGGATCATGACCTGAGCCGAAGGCAGACGCTTAACCACTGAGCCACCCAGGCGCCCACAATCTAATTTTAAAACACTTTCACCAACCCTTCATGCGCTAGCCAGGAATAACCACTCCCTATTTGTCCCACTATTCCAGCCCCAAGCAGACACTGATATTTTCTCTGTCTCCAGATTTGCCTATTCTGAGCATTTCATATAAACTGAATCATAAAATATATGATGTTTGGTAACTTGTTTCTTTCACTTAGTGTAATATTTTCAAGGTTCATCATCCATGTTGTAGCATGTACCAGAGCTTCATTCTTTTTTACTGTTGAATAAAATGCCATCCTAGAGATATACATTTCATTCACCACTTCATCAACTGACAGACGTTTCGGTGTTTCCGCTTTTTTGATTATTATCCACTAATGCTATCAGGAACATTTTTGTACACTTTTTTTGAAGATGCATGTTCTACTTTTCTTGGGTATATATCAAGGAATAGAATTGCTGGGACATAGGGTAATTCTATGTAACATTGAAAGGGGTACCGATCTCTTTGCTGAAACTTAAGAATCAGCTGTTAATTCTATAAGAGTTCCTTATTTGTGATAAGTCGTTTTCTCCTGCTACTTTCAAGATTTTCTTGTCTTTCACATTCTGACTGTGATGTGCCTCAAGGCAGTGAGTGTAGGTTTTCTTAAATTTACTTACTTGGGTTGCTTTAGCTTCTTGGATGTGTAGAATACTATTTTCTCATCAGATTTGTAAGTTATTTCTTCAAGTGTTATTTTTTCTGCTCTTTTTTCACTCTTTAGCTAATCCCGTCATGCATATAGTGGTGGGCATAATGCCATCCCACAGTCTCACTCATTCAATAAATCAAACCATCACACTGTGCATCTTAAACTTTATATAGTGATGAATGTCAATTATTTCTCAATAAAACTGGAAACAAATTTTAAATTATTTTCAAAAAGCTCGTTCATTTTTCTTTTTTTCTCCCTATTCCTCAGATTGCATCATCTTTATTGATCTACCTTCAAGTTTTCAGTTTCTTTCTTCTTCCAGACTAAATCTGCTGTTGGGTCCATCTGGCAAATTTTTCATTTCAATTTGCTTTTCAACTCCAAAGTTTCCATTTTTTCCCAAATAATTGCTTTTTACAAATGATTTCTCTTTACTGATAGTCTCTACTGGATGACAGATTGTCCTCATGGTTTCCTTTAATTCTCTAGACATAGTTCCCTATAGTTCTTTGCACATATTCATAATCACTGCTTCAAAGTCTTTGATGAATAAATCTGGCATTTCTTTTTTTTTTTTTTTTAAAGATTTTATTTATTTGACAGTGAGAAACACAGCGAGAGAGGGAACACAAGCAGGGGGAATGAGAGAGGAAGAAGCAGGCTTCCTGCCGAGCAGGGAGCCCGATGTGGGGCTCGATCCCAGGTCTCCAGGATCATGACCTGAGCCGAAGGCAGTCGCTCAACCAACTGAGCCACCCAGGTGCCGCCGTAAATCTGGCATTTCTTTTGCTTACTTTTCCCCTGTGTACCGGCCAGAAGTTTCTGGGTTGTTTGTTTGTTTATTTTTCTGGTTTTGTTTTTGTTTTTTAAAGGACTGATGATATTTTGTTGAAAATGGAACATTTTAGTTAACATATTGAAGCAGTTGTGGATACTGATCCACTCCCTCCTTCTCTGGAGCTTGAAGTTATTGTTGTTTATTTATTTAGTGACTGGCTCAACAAGTTGAGTGAAGTCTCCTTCCTCTGCAGGGCGCAGCCTCTGCCATTGCTACTCAGAGGGCAGGAGCACCTCTCCCTGAGCACCTGGCTGATCCATATTTATTGGTATCACACCCAGCTGTTAGCCTCCACTAATTGTTAGCTGATTGTTCTACTATTTTTGACAATACCCTGGGGCACAGATTGCTCCACAGTTTGATCTAAGGCAGGGCTTCTTTGTAGGGGCAGGGTGTTGCCAATCTCTAAAGTGCCCCTCCCAGGGTGAAATCATAGCCCTAATGGAGAGCTAGGTGAAGAAGGAACCCCATGTTCTTGGCTGCAGAGTAGGGTATCCATCATAGTGATCTGTGATGGGGATAAGGGGCAGCAGGAGATGTGTGGGTCATGGCTCACAGGCCACAGACTCACTCTTCTTACCAAAATTTAGATTTTCTTGAATAGGTATTGATGCATATGCTACATACCCTTGGGAAAATTTTTAGAAACCTTAAATAGTTGTTTTTTGGCTTTTTTAAAAAAAAAATAATGTTCACAATCAAATGATTATTTCCCTGGTTAAAGGGTCTGCTGTGCTCCTCACACATTTTGGAAACTGATGCGCAGGATTGAGTACCCTTAGGTCACTATATATTCTACTTGCTTATGTTGCTATGTGTTCTGTCTCCCTGTGCGGGCACAAAAAGTAAGTTCTAGGGGATAGTAGGCAAGATTTTTGTTTCGTTGAGCACTCTATCCTCGAAACCAGGAACACTGCCTAGCACATAATCAGCCCTTTAAAAACATGGTGGAATTAAGTGCCTGTGACCCCCGGCCTATCCTATATCTGCCCTGGCCGGTCATAAACCCCCACAGCTGATGATCCATTAGGACTGTGACAATTATTAATAACTGTGGTCCTTTACATCCATGTCACATTTTTTGCAATTCTCTCAGAAGCTGATCACAACCCTGGGAAACTGTCACACCTGTGAATGTCATCAGGCAGGTAACTGATGGAGAGAAAAGAATGAGAAGTGCAGCTACAGGGTACACACACAGCTCAACCCACTATGCTGGATTGCCCATTCCTTTTAATCTTCAATCTTCTTAACATCTATATATAGCTATGACAAGCATCTCATTTACCTTAGCTAAAAGAGAGTCCTGCTACAGTGAAACCCTGGAATTGGAAGAGAAATCTGTGTTTGATTCTGGGCTCTGGCTCTTGCAATCTGTGTGACACTGGGCAAGTTGCTTAACCTCTCTGTTCTTCAGAAGTCTTCTCTGAAAAATGTGAGTAATGGTGCTAACTGTAATACCTCTTCTTATGTGATTTCAAATCATCTTCACAAAGCACTCTGCACAGTATGAGATGCAAGAACGCTCGGTAAGCATCAGATGGTATTATTATGTGTTGAACAGTCATCACAGACCTGCCACTTATTGCTTGGGATGAGCTGTACATCCAATGGGAGACTGGCAGATTGTTCATGTGATGCACTATGCAAAATGGCCTTTTGAGAACTACAGAAGTAAGTCTTCCTGGCTTGCCAGGCTGAGAAAAGGCCGTTAGTGTTTGTTTCTGTCCCACTCCACCCTTCCACTCCTCCGAGCCTGTGTCCCAACTTATCAACCTTCAGACTCAACGAGGCCCTTTGGGAGAACCTGGGAGTCCTGCCTCAAGACCTGCAGACCTCCCTGTGGCAGAAAGTTCTTGGGACAAGGACTATCATTTTCAACACTGCCTCCCGGCTATCATCTTGCTCAAGAGGGAACCAGGCCAAGGCAAGGTCCAAACTACAAAAAACAGGTAACACAACTTGAAATGCCAGCAGAAATGAGCAGCGGGAGAAGTTCGGTTATGCACTGTCATGTGCTTTCCTGTAGAGAAGCTGGGTAGTGCTCGTCCCAAGGTGTGAGAGTCCGACCCACTGAGATGGCCAGCGTCTGGAGGACAGAGGGAGGGCCCCTGATGGCCAGGGACCTCTGGATAACAGGGGGTCTGTCAGGAAGGATGTATCCAAGGGCAAATCCCAACTCTGCCCCCTATTAGCTGTGGGAATTGCGACAAGTCACTTTTCTTCTCTCAGCCTCTTCTAACAGTCTCTGCCTCGTGGACTTTCTGGATCTTAGCAGATACTATAAGTAAAACTGCCAAGCACACAGCAGATTCTTAAAATATGATTATCGATTCCGAGTGCAAACATCCATCAGTCACGCTCAGGACTGTGAGGGTGACCGGAGCCCTCCGGCCGAAGCGGCCAGCGGCCCATAGGGTCGGCCCACCCGGGGCTGCGAGCTGCCCCGCTGCTGAGGCCCGCGGAGCCCTCGGCAGCCTGGGGGTGCTCCTGCTGCCTGGCTGATTCTTCCTGCTCCCTTTGATGCCGCAGCACAGCGAGGAGGAGCCCTGCTGGGGCATCCTCAGGGTCGCCGGGGGACAGGCCCGGATGGATAGCAGAGCAGGCTGCCGTGGTGAATTATTTAGCACCCCTTCTCCATGGCAGCGGCCCCACTCCTCTGGCAGGAGCCACATTCCTGGTCCCGTCAGCGGCACATGCAGAGCCTGCTGGGGGTTGGAGCTGGCAGAGCCCTTACTGCTCAGCTCAGCACAGCTGGGGAGGCCGTGCAAGGAAGGGCTGCTCGGAGCCCAGCCAGCAAGAAGACACACGCACAGAGTGCAGCTAGCTAGGAGGAGAGGAGCCATAGTTCTGGCCCCCAGAAACACCAGGGATGGAAGAAGCTTCGAGGCAGCCGCCCAGAAAAAACAGGAATGGTTCTTGGAGGGACCCTTTGGCAGAGCCAAATCAGAACCACCATGTGCTACCCACAGACCTTCCAAAGGCCCGGGCTTTGGGGATCTCTAAGGTGACTGCTATCACGGAGACCTAGCCATACGGCTATACATGGAGAGAAGATTTATAAGCCAGATTTATAGATGACATTCACGACATACCCAACTTCTCATATAATCTTCAGGACAAGCTTCAAGGTTATACCAAGAGTATAATTACAGATGAGGAAACAGAGGCTCAGAGAACTATTAACTACATGCATTCCTCCAATTTCTGATTCTATTAACCTTCTGCTTCTATTCATGGCTGTCTTTAAAATTCTCATTTAGCTTGCTGAGTCTGGTCTTCCAGTCCATCTCATGCCATCCTAGGTTTGGATTGATCTTGACATAAAAGACCTTCCTCCAGGATTAAGAGATGAGTTCCTTGTGCTCATCATGAATGCAGGGTGCAGGGTTAGTCAGCTACGGCCCTTCTTCAGGCCACACCGTCATGGGAAAGACTGACTACTTTACACACAGCTAGGGATGCCTTGCAGGCTATGCAGCGGGTCTAGGATAGGTCTGGGTCAGTGTGATGTTCTTCATTTGAAGAAAGAGATGCTCTTCAAATTGAGGAATTGTAGAAATCTGAAGGACTTAGAGGACTCAGAATGCTCCTGTGGGCCATGCAATGCCAGTGAGTCTATCCTAGGGGTTCTACAGAATCCATCCCTCTGCTTTGGCCAACTTAGTCACCCAAGTGATAGGCCTGGGGCTTCGAGACACCACCTACCCCTGTAAAAAAACAGGGCATATCTAGGTCCCAACTTCCCAATGTGGACTCCCGGATTGGCAGCATCAGCGACACGAGGGAACCTGCTAAACACGCAGGTTCTTGGGTCCCTGGTCCCGCCGAATCCGAGGGGGAGCCAGCCAGGGGATCTGCATGCAGGGTGAACTGTGAGAAATAGGGGTCTAACCCCTAGCATCTGCTGTGGGCAACCGACAAGAGGAAGAAGCGGTGAGGAGGATAACCTCAGAGGGGCCCAGCGAGGTTGGCCGGCGGTGGAGTTCGGCCCACTTATGTTTTGTTGGGCCTGTATCTAGAGGGAGGGAAACCGCAAAGAGCCAGTCAGTATAGACGCCGGGCTCTGAAGGCACTACATCCTCCGACCCCACGCCTCAGCCCTGCTCCTGCAGCGATCATCCGATCATCCGTCCCAGGGGCTCAGACCCGTCAATCCTTAAACAGGCCCAGCCCCATGTGGGCTGCAGGGTGTGGCTTGCCAACCACACATCTACACAACAGCTTCTCTTCACACACACACACACAAAGAACAAGCCTCAGAAGATCTGGCCATTCCGAGCTCAGGTTGCCGAGACACACTGACTAGGTGGACCAGGTGAACAGGGCAGGCCTCTGGAGGGGGACGCCCTTCAGTTCTGCACAGCCCCTACCTCTTCTCTCCCAGACACGGGGGCACAGAGTCCGTCCCCTTGACTATCCTGTTCCATGTCGCATTGATCCAGCTCTGTGTGTCCTGTGTGAATGGGTCTGCCCGTGTGTGTCCATACGAATATTTTAACCTTCACAGCTTTCGGTACGTTTATGCTATGGAGACACGGCAACGGTCTCTAACGGGCTCTGATACCACCGTGGTACGAAGCCCGGTTTTGAACCCTGGCTCTATCCTGACGCTGTAACTTGAACCGGAGTCAGATCCTCTCAGCGGCACGGCTTCTTCGGGGGTCCCGAGGCAGAAGCCACCGTTCCCAGGGTCGCTGCGAGAACATGCCGGGTGAACAGTCCGGGGCAGCAGCGGGCAGAAAGCCCGCAGGACTGGCCGCGCCGAGGAACGGGGTTTGTTTGGTTTTGTCTTCTCCTACGTCAGGTGTCTAAACAATTCCTTAAATAAAAATGGGTGCTATTCCAGTGCACTGATCCTGTCATCAACCACCTCACACCCTGTGTCCGAGAGACCACAGCGAGATCCCGGCCTGTCTACTACTTTGGTCGGATCAGCTGGAAGGTTCTTTGGAAAGCTCAGGACGTCGGGTGTGACTTCCTGATCATCTTCTCTTTTCTGCAAGCCGCCCAAGGGATCACAGGTCTGAAGGGGGGCCTTCCACCCCCATCCAGTTTTCTTTCCTCATCTTCCCTTTGCACACGGACCCAAATGAAATATAATGTGTGCATAATGACAATCTTTTTTTTTTTTTTTTTAAAGAAGGAAAAGGGCCTATTTTAATGAGAACTTCTTAGCAGTCTAGCTGGAACTCTGAATTTTAAGTTACACAAAGAAAACACACCATTTTGAACTCCGCCTTTTTCTCTTTTTTCTTCCTTCTTCCACGAAGGAGAAATTCTTCTACCAAGCCACCTCAGTCTTTCTTCCACTCATACCCTTTTCCCACCCGGTCTCTTCCAGAAAATGTCTCTTAAAAGCAAATACATAAATCTTTACCTTATCTGGGTGGTATGTTTCACAGAGAATCACAAAGATTCTTTGGTTACACAGTTAATTTTCCATTTACATTACAGAGCAACAATTTATTCTATAATAAAACTAGCCAACCTGGGAGTCTACTTCAGCCAATTCCTTGGCCGGGAGCCAAGATTCCTGGATTCTCTCATTTCTGCCACCCCGACTCCCGTCCTTGCACCGGCCACCAATACTTCCCAGCTCCTTCTCCTGGGCTGCATTTCACCTGCATCTAAGACAGCAAGCACCAGTCTGTGCATGGCGGTCTGTGCCCCCCGCTGGTGTGAACAGTGGCGCCAAGAACACACCTGGCCATGTGCAAGAGCACAGGCCGACTGAGAAGCTAATAAAAGGGAAGGGAGGCAATGATGACAGAAGACTGTAAGGATACTGAGCTCTCACTATAACCCAGTCATCCCAGGGGAGAGAGTATGATGACCTCCATATGTGAGATGAGAAACGTGAGAGATGCAATAGAAGTGAGAACATGGGTCTGTCTCATCCTAAGGTCCGAGGCTTACGAACACAGGGCTGGACCGAGAGGGTGCACTGGAGTGACAGGGCTGTCATTCCTTGAGGATAGGTGCTTGTTATTTCACTTCTGGGGACAATGGTGACGAGGGTGTTTCTATGCTGGGCCCATATGGACAATGCCAGGTAATTCTTGGCTGTGGGGCTCTGTGCCACAGGCCGGCCGTATGTGTTGATTAGTGTCTCTGGCGTCTATCCACCAGGGGCCAGCAGAGCCCCTTTTCCTAGAAATGCCTGCAAACACAGCCAAATGTCCCCTGGGGGACAAAAATGCTCCAGCCGGGAACCACTGGTCTCGAAGTAGTTCCTACTTTGCCATAAGTTATTAACTGCCTCCTTGGGGACCATATAAAGTAGAGGTGAAGAGCGTAGACTTTAACATCAGACATACCTGAGTCTGAAGACTCAGGTCTGTCACTCACCAGCTCTGCAGCCTTGCATGAAGTATTCAGTCTCTTTGGGCTTTTCGGTTTAAAATGGGACAGAGAGTATTATACTTTGAGGATTAAGGGAGATAATGTAGATGAAGGCTTTAGCAGGTGCCTGACATAATAACAATGTGGTAATCGCAGCCATGGTTACTGTGATTAAGAAAAAACAGATGTTAGAAAGTATCCAACCCCCTCATCTCATAGATAAATACAATGAGGCTCAGAAATAGGAGGTATCATTCCTAATTAGGACTTGTTCTACTTGCCCAAGAATACATGATTTTGGCCACTGCCCCACATGCCCATGATCATTTCGGGCCCATAAAACTGTATCTTGGAGCCTCCTAATACCTTATTTCTATACTTTCCATGTTCTTTCATCTCATAATTGCTAGGATTCCAGTTTGTGGCAGTCAAATTATGGAAAGGGACAAGTTGGGTCTCTTAGGTTAAGGACCTACCATCCAGGGGCGCCTGGTTGGCTCAGTCATTAGGCGTCTGCCTTCGGCTCAGGTCATGATCCTGGAGATCCGGGATCCAGCCCCTCATCGGGCTCCCTGCTCAGCTGGAAGCCTGCTTCTCCCTCTCTCACTCTCCCTGCTTGTGTTCCCTCTCTAGCTGTGTTTCTGTCAAATAAATAAATAAAAATATTTAAAAAAAAAAAAAGGACCTACCATCCATTTGGCAGAGTGATGAATCAAAGACAAATGAAAACAGGAGATAAAGAAGTATTAACTTGCAGACATCGCAGAAGGCTCCAAGAGACCCTTCTAGCATTTTTGAAGTTTCAGTATTTGGCCTTAACAGTCTACTGAGGATCAACCCTGGTGGGGAAATACCCCTGTGGTCTGATTTTGCTCATCGAAAATGTTTGGGCCACCACCTGGCAACCACAGCCAGAAACCCTCGAATCCCAGTTCAGGTGGAAAAACACCATCTCGATATGCTCCAGTTTATACACTCATTTGTGTCTCGTCATTTTCAGTGAAGTTATAAGATCAGCTAGCTGGTGGAGGGAGCCATGTAGTAACTAATGTGGTAATTAGTCTCTCACTTGAAAACGTCTGGGATAATTATCAAGTCACATTTAGAAGGGAGCTCTCCTTGGCTGGAGTTGACATTCAATTACCCTGGATTTAGGGGGCATATTCTGGACCTTCTGATGCTGGCCACTAGGTGATGAAAATTAGAGGCAAAACAGTGATAAGCCTGGAGGGGAAAAAAGTGAATGGTTGGTGTGTTGAGGTGTGTGTGTGTATGGGGGGAGTACAGACAAAGAATGGGTATGCGTAAACGCATATATTCCTTCAAGAAACCACAGTTTAGCATGATCTAGACTTTCTTTAGTCACCAGGATATACGAAGAATAAGGCACAGTCCTTGACTAAGAGGATCAGAGCTCAAAACAGAAAGATACAATCATGTGCATAATACACACACTGATTACACTGAGGTTGTCAGTAGGACAATGGTGCTCAACCCCAGTGGCGCAGCATACAACAGCACACCCTGCAAGCTTAAAAACTAGGCCGTCAAATTTTGATCAACGTATATAAGCTATTTTGTAGTCAAAGATATGCTAAAACATTGATACCCTGCCTAAAGGATGCAGAATTCAGTTATTTAGCCACTTGGTGTCAATGGGGTGAATTAACAGTAAGAAAAGCTAAGCATAGGATAGCTTCAAGCCCATTTTTCTACAGGAAAAACTGCGTGTTCATTGGATAGATGACACTGGAAAATTTTTTTTCAATTTTCCAAAGCTTGCTTTAAAAAAAAAAAAAAAGGTTCAATTCTATTTCATTTTTCCCCCTGTTCTATTTCCATTCCATTAATTTTAAAACAATCTGCCAAAAATTCTAGCATTTCCAAGAGTTCCACAACAAAAAGGGCTGGGTGGGTAGATGAGGAAGGCCAGGAAAAGCACCCCTGGGATATACTAGGTTTCTCAATCTGGAACAAACTAGGGGAAAATGTATTAGAATTCTCTGTCATCAAGGCAATATAAATGCTAGTGGCCCTCATCTCTTACTGCCCTCCTTCTACTTTTGGAGCATCCAGAGGACTCAGAAATCCATGCTCCATGGGTCGATTGAAGCTTCTATCTTGAATCCAACTCAATGGCCATACCAACAGAAGATCTTAAAGAAAAATGAGAACCTTGAAGGGGAGAGATGTGCTCAAGTAGACTTCAGGAGGTTACACTGAGCAATTCAGGGGTTTGACTCGGTGGTAAAACTATTCCCTCCACCAAGCCAATCACTGAAATCCAGGGAGGCAGAGGAGAGATTCCTCTTTTGGACCAACAGATGATCCCTGAGTTTCAAATCTAGTGTAACTGGCAAGCTATGCATCCTCTAGTTAAAGGTTCTATGGTTTGAAACCCAAATCTGGCCTCAAGAGCTTTCAGGTGATAGCAGAAAGCATGGGTGAAGGACCAGGCATGTGAATCACTGTGTGGTCTCCACTGCCCAATGACTCAGGTATTTCAGCAAAGAGGACTTTCTCACTTTTTTTTTAAGGTTTTATTTATTTGACAGTGAGAAACACAGCCAGAGAGGGAACACAAGCAGGGGGAGTGAGAGAGGGAGAAGCAGGCTTCCCGCCGAGCAGGGAGCCCGATGTGGGGCTCGATCCCGGGTCTCTGGGATCATGACCTGAGCCGAAGGCAGTTGCTTAACCAACTGAGCCACCCAGGCGCCCTTTCTCACTTTTCTAAAGACTGTTCACTGAGACTTTTCCTGTCCGTCGGGTCTCTCCTGAATACTAAAGACCAAATCCTCCTGCGTATACCCCTCTCCCTTAGAAAAGCTCACTGCTGTAGTTGTCTTTTGAAAACTGGGTCCTAAGGATCTTGGCGACGCTATTAAAAACAGAGCTCGGGATCATGTCAGGTCACCCCCACCCCAACTCCCAGCCCCACCCCACCTCTGGATGTGAGAATAAAATTCTCTTTTCTTTTTGATCTTCTGGCTTCTCCATGTCATAAGGCCTGGGGTCTGGGTTCAGTTACATCAGTGGTTTTAAAGTTTTCGTGTGCAAGAGAATCACATGGAGGGCTTGTTACAAATAGACCCAGACTTTCCGCTTGCCAGTGGGTCTGGGATGGATGGAGCCTGAGAATCTCTGTTTCTAGCACGTTCCTCTGTGATTACAAGGCTGATGCTGCTAATCCAGGGCTCACATACCAAGGACCACTGAATTATGCTCAAACTTGAGAGGGAGAGCTGGATCTAGTTCACAGCCAAGGATCTCACTAACCCGTGCTTCGTCCTGACCTTTGTTTCAATAGAGTCCCCGTAAAAAGTGGCTCTCGAAGTTCTCAGGTTTCCCTGGGCTGTCCTGTCCCCGGATACAGGCAGGGATCCCCAAGGAGCGGGTGGGCAGGATCCGCCCACTGGGTTCATTGCCGGGTTTACCAATACTTATCCACAGGAAGATCTTGGTGGGTCGATCTAAAGTCCATTTTTCAAAACTCATATATTTGGGATCACATATTCAAACATCTCATTTTGTAGATGAAAACCCTGAAACCAAAAACAGGTCATGTGACCTGTCCAAGGCCACCAGGCCAGCTCGCTGTAGCTAGCAGGGCTAGACCTGCACCAATCTCGATGGGTCAGTTTCCAGTACAGAATTCTTCTCCACCAGGCCAGGCCCCCTGAGCAAGTGATAACTTTTCAATGATCTATATAATGTTCTTTTCCTCATTTGAACAAAAAGCTCCCAAAATATAGTTTAATAATTGCAGCCATTACTATGCGTGCACTTTAATGCACAAGGAAGAGCGAAACGAGGTTCTTTTCAGGCAGTACCCTCCTATTTATATTACCTTGCCATGTATTTATAGGCTACAGATTACCTTCAAGCATTCTGATTTTAAAAGAGTAACACTCTGAAATGACTATTATTCTCAAGGGATAAAGACATTTTATTTTGCAATCCTTTTGTCTTGGATCATATATAACCTCCCGAATGGTAGGTGGATTCTTTTGATTCCACTGTTTAGTCATGCAAAATCTTGCCGCTATTAGGAGCCAGGCGCAAAATTTTTTCCCTAACTTCATATGACACCATTTTGAAGGAAGGAGTGCGTAGACTAAACTATCGTAAGTCATAATTTAAGTAACCCGGGCCCTAACCATGACATAGCATAGAATGAACTGTTCTCCTCCCTAAGTTTCTTTAGTCCTGTGATGAGACCCAAAGACTTTCATGAGAGACAGCCCTTCGGGTGTGGGATACCACTGAGCGGACAACACTAATTGATTCTTAATGAAGAAAATTAATTCACTTAGGAATTACAGCATGGAATTTCATTTTCTAATGGGCCTGAAACACAAGTGGCTGTGTGAAATAATTTTGAGATCAAAGTGACTTAGGGTCTGCAGTGGTTTTCACCAGCTTGTTATCGACTGAGAAATCAGCCATTCATTCTTTAGATGGGTCAGGAAGACTGACGGCCCTCCCATGGTGTGCACACTCCAGTCCATAAAACTTTAAAGTCCACCCTCTACCAAACTTATGTAACTGAAACTTTACTCGCTGAACATTTGTGCAATAGAAAGCTGAGCACTTGGTACTTCTTTTTTTAAATAAGGCAGCCCACCATCTCACCAGATAAAAATTAAAATGCACATTAGAAATAATTCACTTAACATCAGTTAATTTTCATGAGTCATTCCCACTAACTTCTTGCTAATGATCTGTCTTGGCAGAAACCTGCTTCACCTAACTTCTCTTCTGTCTTCCTTACTCATTTCAAGGAAAGCATTTAATAATGGGCAAATGGCAACTAATTGATGGAGGGGGGGACTTCCAGTCAACTCCAAAGGGAAACTGCCTCTCTTCTCCCAATACCTTCTCGCTCAGAAAGCAGTGAGGAGAGTTAATTACTGTGCAGCAGCATGTGGTGCAGGCACATGGACACATTCAGTCAGCTGCTGGCTAATAATTAAAGTCCCCCACGTGAGGAGCAAAAGGTCAACCTCTCCAGCGATCAGGCAGGTGGTGACTTGAACTGCAGATCAATCACCATTCACATCAAAGGAGTGAGAGGTAAAGCCAATGGGACAAATCCAGCTGGAAAACTGTGTCCCTTCATTTGACAATGTATCGACACCCCTTTTTTAAAGACACCCTCCACACTATTCCCTTTTGCAAAATGCAGCAAATCTTTTATCCTGATGGACTCTCGTAGGAAATAGAATTAAACAAGGATAGTAGATGCCATAGGAATCAGGATCACACACTACCTTGGCCGATAACAGGACTTAAGGGAAACTGAAAAAAATGTCCCAAATTTAACCCTTAAAGAAAATTCTTTTTTGGATTCCTTACTCAAAGCTGTAATTTCAAGCTGTGATTTAAAGTAAACTGCTTTGATATACAAATTTATCAGACATTTCCTCAATAGCATTTACTACCATAAAGAAAAATACATACACTAACATTCTCAGGGGAAAAAAACTGCAGCGGTATGAACTGCAGAACTGGCCATTACTTGCCAAATGGAGACTCAGTGTGAACGATTATTACTTGCCTGTAAACCACACTACCAACCATTTGTTACTGCAAGGCTCAACCCCCAGATGGAGAGAAGCTACATGGTAAATGCCTTGAGAACTACACAGCTCTTTCCCCCCGAGCCTTACAGCTCACCAGTTCTGTTGCACCCCCAGATTATCCCATTGTCCAGGCTTGAATCCCTCCCACTTTCGGGGGGGGGGGGGATTTTCTGCTTGCTGTCTTCTACTGCAAGGCTGTTCCTCCCTCTCACTCACCCTCTAACACATGCTTCCTCAGGCAGACTCTTCTGCAGAACATACAATGGGCAGCAAAGCACTCTACACTGAACAGATTGTCCCTAGCATGCATTACCTGGGTAGCTTATCAGTTTATCAATTGCTTTTGCATGGAGCTTCCCCAACTCTTGGTGAGATGGGGCCTTTTACCACTGATTTTGCTGAAAAGAAAGCAGAAGCTGAATGACTTGCTCAAGGCCTGAAAGTTCTTAGGGAGCAGAGGTAGAAGGGAACTCAGGATTTCAGAAGCCACCACCACTTTCCTTCCCTCGGATCACTAAACGAAATGCTGATTTTCACTCACAAGCACAGCGTTGCCCATCTGTAGGTTTTACGGAAGGCTCTGAGAGCCAGGCCGTTCCTGGGTCTGCATTACAAGTTCTCCTAACGTAGCTATAACCTCCTGGGGCTATACCGGGTTTCTCGCCTATTACTATTTTCCTACATTGGCAAATATCCCCGTGAGAGACAGAGGAGTGGACCACACTGGGAGCCACCAGGCTATAGAAAGGCCGGTTTATCTTGCCTGGGGGGCGAGGGGGGAGATAGGACCCAAATCAACCGACCAGAACATCCCACACCACTCTCGCTGCCCTTGATCAGTCCAGGAGTGTGTAAGTCAGCAAGACAGGGCAAATCAATATTTTTTTTTTTCCCACAGGGAGGGCACTGATAAGGACCCTGGAAGTGTGAGAAGTCTTGCCCCTGAAACCCTGGCATTCTTAGGTCATCTTTGGTGAAGGGTGGAGAGAGGACGCCTGGAAACGAAGCCAATACAGATGCAGAGCAGACAGAGAATCCCTGTGACACTGTGCAAGAACATGCCCCCAGCAGTGCCTGAAATGAGAGCCACCCCTCAGAATTTCCTTGAGCCAATAAAGTCCCTATTGGCTTAAACTGCTTTGACTTGAAATTTGAAACCTGGCAACCCCAGGGGGCCTCCTTTGGTGCAGCAGGTGAAGCCCAGCATGGGCTTCTAGTTCCAGCGTAGAATGCAACCAGACCAGACTCTTCTTCCAGGCTAGCAAGGCCTTATGTACCCTAGCCTCTCCCCTCTTCCCTGCTCACCCGTCCTTGCAGCTCCAAGGTCCTGCCAGCCTGCTGTCCCTCGACACCCCAGGCATGCTCTGTAGTGCTGGTCCCTCAGCCTGGGACATGCCCCCAGTCCCAGCATGCCTTACTTCCTCCAAGTCTGTATTCAGCACACTTGCTCTGGGGGGAGAGCAGCAGTCCACAGGTCACTCGTTAGCCTTTCTGTTGAGAGGCAGTTTTTTGCACACAGGCCAAGAACTATGGGGAAGGGTCAGAGATCAGGGACGTGCACACATCTCGGTGTCTGTTCCTCCTATCTGCAGGTCTGAAGCTCTCAATTTCCAAGTCTGAGTCGGGGCCCCTGCCCCTCTATCAGGTTTGCCTTTGAGCAGAGCAGCCTGGTTACATCTGGTGACTTAAGCTAATAACATTTCACATCTTGAATTCTGGTTTATCCAATACACCACAAATATTTACTAATCTCTTAATACATGCCAGGCCCTGTTCTAAGCTCTGGGGACACATCAGTGTGCACAAAAGACACAACCCCCTGCTCTGATGAACCATCCAAGAATAGGGGTCTCTTATCATTTTAGATGCAGGCAAGATTTATTGCTTTTCTGGTCACACATCCCTATGGGTGAATTCACATTTTAATGGAACACACTGGAGACATAACATAGTCATTAAGAATGTGTATGAATCAACCCAAGATGGTCTAAAAAAAAAAAAAGTAATGGGCACAGCCTACACTACGCCAGCAGTCTTCCCTCATCTCTAATATATGCCTCTTATCTTTGGAATCTGACAGACCTCATTCAGGCCTTGGCTCCACCACTGGTCTCATGACCTGGACCAGGTCAGTTAACCACTTGGAGCTTCTACCTCCTCCTCTATAAAATGAGGGTCACAACAGCTTCCTATCTTAGAAGGCTGTTAGAAGGATTCAATGACGTGCTTGAAATAGGACATGCAAAAAAATTAAAAAAGAAGAGGCATTCAGCATAGGGAGGAACTCTGAAGCAAAAAGCCTATGAAAATGATTCCCCCCACCAGCTTTCTCTTTCAGCGAAGTTCATACTTGGTTCCCACTGACTCTGCCCAGCCAGGTCCACCACATGCCGGAGGCGCCCAATGGGAGCATGTCCCCTCCCCACCCACTGGTTGGAGAACACTGAGCATGAGGTGCTAACTCCTTCAGCTGATCTGAGCACTGGAGTGGTGGGCAGATCCTGCCATCATCCCAGTGTTGTTGATCCTTTACATCTAAGAAGGGGTTTCCTCCGTGGAAGGATTGGTCTCTTGGCTGGTCAATGGCACTTCTGCTCTGGTTTTCAATACACGAGTGGCATAGCTTTCCCTGGGGTTTCCATTATCCCTTTCCTTCCCAGCTGGGAGACGAGAAGCTCAACGGCATGAGAGCAGTGGGAGAGCTTATGATCAAGACTTGGTAGTGTATCTCCTCAAGTCTTTGTCCTCCTCTGAGCCTCGGTTTCCTGAAGGGCAAATCCTCAGTGGATTAGATCGGGGTCAACAAACCTGTTCTGTAGAGGGTCAGGAGTCAAGCTTTTGGGCTTTGAGGGCAGGTAGTTCGTACTGTCTCTGTCACAACTATTCAACTATGTCCTAACAGTAGGAGAACAGCCATAGAGAAATAGAGAAGACATAAATGAATGGCTCTGAATGTGTTTCAACAAAACGATGTACAAAAAAGACTACAGGCTGCATGTGGCTAGAGTCCCAGACTTCGCCGACCCCCAACTTGATGATCTTTTCATGGTAACTTCCAGTTCTGAAAGTCCACGATTTAGTGATTTGAGATTCACCCCCTGTCTGGCCTTACAGGAAGTCTCAAAGGCTAGAAAGGTCTAGGTTAGGATGAAAAGGTTAAGAAGTAGTAACAACAGCTACTACTGAGGAAGTGATTACTGTGTACCAAGTATTGTCCTAGGGGCTTTATGTGCACCCTCTCTTCCTGTCCTCACAGCAATCTGTTGAGGTACACACCATGACGAAATCATTGTACAGGTAGAGAAACAGACTCAGGCCGTGTAAGTACCACTTGACATCATCAAAGCGGGAAGTGGCAGAGCTGGGATGTGAACTACTCTGACTCCAACGTCCTTGCTAAAAACTAGCCAATGACGGGATCATCGCAAAGTTGTTCAGAGACCTACTGCTGGTCGCTCCACCCCCTACCCTGGTTATTGTTCCGTGAACCCTCCAGAAGTTCACATGAGAAATCCTGTTCTTGCATGCCACATAAATTAAAAGGTTAGCCTAAAAATAACACAAGAGTTCACTACTCTAGATGATGAATTGCTTTTTAATGCATAATAATTGACTCCTTGACCAGCTGAAGACCTTACAGCGGCTGGAATACCTACAGCATGCCTTATTTGGAAGATGACCACAAGACAAGCCCTGGGTCTGCTGAGGCAATCTGCACTCTCTCACCCTGCCTCACACAACTCCATTTAAAGAATCTTCCAGTAAGAAGAATGGGGGGAAAAAAACAGAAGAGCCAAGGGTCTACATTTTACCATGGTTTATCATAATTAAACCAATCATAAACAAAACTCTTGAGAGACAGTGGCCTTGGGAAAAAAAATCAAAGGGCAGCATGGAATGTGCCTGGGACCTGCTGGCTGATTGCCCGAGAGGCATTTCAAGGTAGGGTGCCTGCTGATACTTCATCATCCCCTGTGCGCTCTCTCGGTCTTCAACTTCAACCAAGTCTCCTCCAACAACTGGCAATGACTCCGGCAGTCTTTCTGGGCCGCTCAGAGAGATGGAAGTCTGTAATAATAGAGGTGTAGGTTTCTTTCGGCTCGGCCCCAGGTTCCCTTCTCTCTTTGGTGGCAGACGACTGCACTCTCCAGAGAGTTCTAGTGTCCACAGCAGGCACAGTGAAAATGTTAATGCAACAATTCAATAAATATTTAATGGCTCCTTCCTGGCCTGCTGATGCGATCAAGCGGGAGCCTCATTACTAAAACCTACTTTCACCTCCTCTTTTATTTATGAGCTTTATTCTTTCCCATTATCACACAGAGCCCAGTGTAGACAAACCAAAGTTCTGAATACAGTAGAAAGAGGAATAAACAATTCAATATGAGACCATCAAAACTCAGTGCGAGCCATCTTCAGGCAAGAAGCTCTGCGCCAGGCCCCCAACGTGGCAGACACGACTGAGCCAGCCAAGACACTACCTCAGAAACATGGATCGCTATTTTTACAGCGATGGAAATATGCAGAGGGAGGCGAACAAAAAGATGGGGTCCCTGAATCCATTTCTCACCTCCTCAATAGCCAGTGCTAGTTATTTATTATTATAGTAGATTGTGTTACGCCTTTGACCAATAATCTGTTTCAGTGGACTTCATTCTCCCCACCCACATGATCCTACACATGGAGTCCAGCTCAAATGTCCCCACCTCTTGAAAGCTTTGCCCATTTCTCCCCCCAAGTCAAAAGTAATCACTCCCACTGTGGTAATCCCATGTGCATTGTTGAAAATGCTATGACAGGGGCACCTGGGTGGCTCAGTTGGTTAAGCAACTGCCTTCGGCTCAGGTCATGATCCCAGAGACCCGGGATCAGGTCCCACATCGGGCTCCCTGCTCGGCGGGAAGCCTGCTTCTCCCTCTCTCACTCCCCCTGCTTGTGTTCCTTCTCTGGCTGTTTTTCTCTGTCAAATAAATAAAACCTTTAAAAAAAAAAAAAGAAAATGCTATGACAGCTTTCAGCTTACAGGGTATCCTGACTTAAATATTACAGTCAATAGTAGTAGAGTTGAAAGTGAAGACTCAAGTTTAAGTGTCTGGGTTTGCCATGTATAGCCCTGCGGTCTTGAACAAGTTACTCACCCTATGAACACTGTACTGACTTATCTTTAACATGGTGATAATAATGGTACACCAAAGGGCTATTGTGGGATTATGGGAATTAAATGATTTGGTACTTAGCAGGCACTCAAATGTCTAAGAGCTAGACAATTGTACCTAGATCTATATTTATACATTATATGGGATACATATGGATACTAGGTTTCCGGTTCCATGCACATACACAGAATATGTAGAACTGTGTTATTATATACATAGTAAGCAGAAGGAATCTGAGATCTCATACCCACCTTTCCCAGCTTCCCATTGGAAGTTGTGAGCCTGGTTGGCTAAATGCCAGGCCACAGTAGTGGGTAGAGTCACTTTAGAAGTCCACAGGTCCAGGCTCTTATTTCCTTGCTCCTATGCCATTGCTTCCATATAGCTTGGTAGGTAAGTAGGCTTATAACAAGGCCTGTCGGCTTCCCCTCTGCATGATGAGCTTCACGGTCATTGTATTTGCTTCCTGTTCTAGGAGACTGCTGAAAACATTTGGTAGGATTCTCAAGATTTCCATTAATGTTTAGGGGGAAGTAGCAGTATATCACTGAGGCTTTAACCACAGCCATGTGCCCTGGTCCAGCCTTCACTGGGCTCTCCAGTGAATAATGATGATCATCAACTTCCCTTACAGGTACTCTGGGAACATTTTTGGAAGGACCAAGGATACAGATCACTCATCACCTCATTCCTTATGTTATGCACGCAGACCTCTCCACCACGCTTAAGGGTAGACAGAGGGAGAGGGACAGAAGACTCTGTAACTGTGCGGACCTGACTCAAATCCCAGTCTGCTACTTCGTGGTCCTGGGGAAGATGGCATTCTCTCCAAGGCTCACCTTCTGCCCTTGTTACACATGGCAGAGAACTCTAGCTCCTGATCCTAACATCTCTCCTGCCCCTGCAGGAGTTCGGATTCTCACTGTTCTCAAGCCCACTAACAGGTGGAGTAGACAACCTCTTCTGCAGAGGTGTGTGATCATGTGACCATCGTTGGCCACTGAGACAGTGAGTGGTAGGACTGGGGGGGGGGCACTTTGAGAGGTCTCCTTTAAAAAGAGGAGCTACGTGCTTCTTCCCCCTTTATTCTAGCTTACTGGGATGCAAATGTGATGGCAGTACCTGGTGCCATGAGGCGAGTCTGATGGCAGAAGCCACATGCTGAAATTGGCAGGGCAGAAAAAATAAACCTAGGTCACTATGACATAGTGAAGCCTCCAGGTCAGCCCTCACAGCCACCTCTAAACCTCTTTTACGGAGAGAGAAATACATGCCTAACACATTGATGCCACGGTTGAGTTTTTCCCTGTCCTCTACAGCCCAACTTAGGCATTACTGACACATAAAGCTCAGCAACAACATAACTAAAACTATCTATGCTCTATGGGCCAAATCCAGCCTACCACCTGGCCTGTGAGTGAAAAGTGATTTTCTGAGATAAACATTTGCCATCAGTTTCATGACAGGGAAAGAAACGCCAATCTCCACTTCCTCAAAAAAGAATTTCATTCTTCTCATTAGCAGACCTGTATTATGAAAATGTTATGCTCAATTATTATCATTACACTGGGAATTCTGTCAATAAAAATTGTGGGGAAATCTGCCCTATCATTATGTAAGTACATACATCGTATCCACAATTTTGCCTCTTTGCTTGCAAAATCTAAAATATTTAGTCTGGCTCTTCACAGAAGGAAAAAAAAAAGTCTGTTGACCCATGACAGAGACCCGGGATGCTGCTGGTCATATAAAAAAGGCTTAATAAATGACAGCTCTTATAACTAAATCTCCAAAGGAAGTTGCTCTAGAAGTTGCTCAATTATTTGCCTATTTTTGTGAGACATTATCATCCTCTAGAAAAGTGTGGCTTAATTCTCTGTTGACTTTAACAGATAAGAAACCTTCCAGAGTCAACCTCACCCTTCCCAAACAGCCCGACTTTCTTTCCCACTTCTTGGTCACCAGGCAATACAAAGTAAACACAAGAGCATAACAAAGACACTCATAATGTATTGTTCCCCAAGCTGCCCTCCCCCTGCCCCGCCCCCATCATCATGGACATATTTGAAGGTTACCTATCATAAAAAGGGACAAAATGAGTAAGACAAAGGGACGCACAGGTCTAATTTCATTGAGATCTCATCTCTCTGAACGTTTTGGTAACTATGCTTAATATCCATCTTATATCTCCCCAGAGAATTCTGGATTTGACATGTGTAATCTGGCACAAATTAATAGAACCCCAGGCAAAGCCACAAATGGGAGTCTACCATTCACCATATGGTAGCAATGCTTCATCCATGACCAAACCCAATTCAGGGATCTAAGACATGCATGTAAGAGCAGGAACAGGTGAAGCATGAGTTCCAACCTTCCCCAACAAAAGGAAAATTATACAACTGAGTTAAGCCAGCAGCTCCCAACCTTTGTCAGCAATGGTGTCAAGTTTTTGGCTCATGCCCACATCACACTACTAGTCTGTGCCAACTCCCCTACCCACCCTTCTGCCCCCAACCTTCAGTCGGACATGCTCTAATCTATAAGACAGTTTGGGTGGTTCTAAATGCCAGGTTTGGGATTATGATAATGGGTGTGTGGAGGCCTCAGATGGAGAAGGAAAGGGACATCTGTGGTCCATCTCATCTCTCCTTAAGGCGGTCAGGGAAGAAGGGGTGGACTTCCCACTGGCAGCGGAGGCACAAGTAAATAAGGGGGGGGCAGTGCCAGGAGGTGGAGCTGTGTCCCTGGCTGGGTGTTGAACACTTTGAAACGATCACATCTGGTCCCAGCCCACTGGAAGGCAGGCCAAGAGAAGAGTATTCTGCAACGTGTGGTGATTCAAAAAGATGTCAACCATCCTGGAAATGATGGAAACTTGGCCCATAGTTTACAAATGTGGTAGGTAGGAGGGAAGGAGAATGATTCCTTCAAGGCAGCCATGACCTTGGTTATGAGACGTTCTCTGCATTGCAGAGTGCCTAAAGCATGCTATATGGGAAAAAAGAGTTCTTGATTCAAAGTATTGTGGATTTTGTTCCAGCATTGTATATTCCCCAAAAGGTATGTACTAGAATGACCAAAATAGTACTCTTTGTAATAACCTCTAACTAGAAACTAACCAAACACCCATCAACAATTGAATGGATACACTGTGGTCTATTTAAAAATGGAATACTAAACAATTAAAATTAATGATCTTGCAACTATATACAACAAAATGATTGAATCTCACAAGCCACACGTTGAGTGAAAGCCAGATTCAAAAGAGTACCACTGTTCCATTTAAGATATCAAAACAGGAAGAATCTGATGCTAGAAGGAAGGAAGGGTGATGGTTAGTGTAAAAAGCCTGAGAGGGCACACAGAAGATGCTCTGGGAGCCTGGTGACATCTGATTCTCAATCTAGGGGCTTGTGACATGGGTATGGTCAGGTTATAAAACCTCCCTGAGCATCAACACTTATATTCACTTTTCTCTGATTATATTATACTTCTATGAAGAGATCTGAAAAATACAAGGAGGCCTTTGAGAGATCCAGGACCAGCCACTAGCTCTAAGAGGAACCTGGATATTTTTTGCCATGAAGCAACCCCATCACTTCATTTGACAAGAAAGTTCAAAGAGAAGGTACATGCTTAAGAGTGCTAGGAGCAGGGGGCACCTGGGTGGCTCGGTCAGTTAAGTATCTGCCTTTGGCTCAGGTCATGATCCTGGAGTCCTGAGATCGAGCCCCACATCGGGCTCCCTGCACAGCAGGAAGCCTGCTTCTCCTTTTCCCACTCTCCCTGCTTCTATTCCCTCTCGAGCTATCAAATAAATAAATAATCTTAAAAAAAAATAAAAGTGGTCAGAGCAGCAGCAACAGTCAAAAACAGGTCAATAGAGTAACAAGCATTATCTCCCTTAATCTTTATAATCATATGAAGTATGTACAGTTACATCCCATTTAATAGTTGAGGGGACTGTGGCTTTGAAGGTAAAGAAATGGGTCCTGCCTCCGGATGTAAGCATTCTAACTGCTTCCCCAGGTAGCTGTGGTGGGCAGAGCTCTTGGCAAAGCCAGGACTGGATGCAGGCCTCCTGAATTCTTGAGTCAAATGTCCTTGTGTGAGGTTGGAAAATGATACCCTCCCCCCAAAGATAAGCCCATGTCCTAAATCCTGGAACCTGTGAATGTCATCTTCTTTGAGAAAAGGGTCCTTGCAGGTATAATTAAAATTATGGATTTTGAAATGAGAAGATTATTCTGGATTACCTGGGTGAGCCTAAATGTCACTGTGAATGACCTTATTATCAAAGAAAGGCAGAGGACGATTTAACAGACACACAGGGAGAAGGCGGCCAAGTGAAGAAAAGGCAGATACCGGGAGTGATACACCCCCAAACCAGAAACCCCAAGGACTGCCAGTAGGCATGGATAACTGGAAGAGGCAAGGAATCGATTCTCTCCCAGAGCTTCTGCGGGGAGTAGAGCCCTGGTGACATCTTGATATTCAAAACTCTGGCCTCCAAAACGGTGAAAGAATACAGTTCTGTTGTGTAAAGGTACCAAGTCCGAGGAAACTAATATACTCCCCACTTCCTCAACATCACATGCCATCATCTAAAGAGAGTGGTCTACAAGATGGCAACAGGTGTCCCTGAAAAGCATGCTGGGATCACAAAGATTTGGGAAATAATGTTAGAACATTTCTTCATAGTTGAACTCCTCAGGACCTTGACTATGTTTGCTCTGCCTTGTGTGTGTTTCAGAAGGGATACGGTAACGTAAGAATTTCCCAAACTTAACTGGAGGACCCCACCGAATATTCCTATGAGGTGCTATAGTGTGCCAGGCTGAATGTACTGATGAGACCCACGAGGAAAACAAAGATCTAAAAAGTTAAGGGTTACTGCTTTGCCAAGCTCATGATTATTTTCCTAAAGCCCCCAAAACACAGCTTAGTAGTTACCAGGTCAAGAGTTGGACTGGATCATCTCCTTGGGCCCTTCCAAATCTAACAATCCCATTCTTTATGGACAAGACCAAAGACGATTCTTGCCCAGAGCAGACACTACTCATCAATCACAATGCTGCCCCCTGAGCTCTGAAAGGGCCCTTTAATGCTTCCAGTCAAGAAGAGCTCCAAGCAAATAAACCTTCTGTACTTTTCCTGTTCCAGTGACTAGATGAACAGTCTAAATAAACTGAGGCCTGAAGGTTTTCAGAAACGCCAATATCTTTCTCTCCCTACCTAGGGAAGGACATCCTTTTCCTCACCAATACTTGTTGGCTTTTACTCATCTTTAGAATATGCAATCCTTTGCTCTGATTTGTAAATGAGTACTCCAGTAATGATGTTGGGCGACAGTCTTTGGGAACAGGGAGGGGAAGAAGTCTTAGGCACTAGACAACTAGTTTGCCTTTGTTCTCTGGGCAAGATTTTCTCCAACAGATTAAAATATACATACATATTTACTGCCCTGTGAGTTCCAAAGCCATATGTGAGAATTTCAGTGAATCTTAAAAATCTTTGCATTTCAGGGCATCTGGGCGGCCCAGATGCATACATCTGCCTTTGGCTCTGGTCTTGATCTCAGGGTCCTGGGATTGAGCCCTACAAGGGGCTCCTTGCTTGGTAGGGAGTCTGCTTCTCCCTCTCCTCTGTGCTCGAGCTCTCTCTGAAATAAATAAAATCTTTAAAAAGAAAAAAAATTTGCATCTCAAGTAATATCCCCAGAGCAGCAGCTGATCTGGTAAGATTTCCTCAGCAGGAGAGCTCAAAGGCTCAGGGTCTTCAAAGAAAACCATTAGCCACGGGGACAATTTTCAGAAGGTGATGAAACACTAATGCTTCACCCCTACTGTGATAACACCTTCCTCCAAAGAGTTTATAGACCTCTACAAGGGGCAGCTATCACTGACCTTGTTTTATAATTAAACAAAACAAAACAAATGGAGGGTCAGAAACATTAAATATGTGGATTTAGTGGGGTCACGAAGCACATTAGTTTTCCCATCCCCAAGGAAGAGGGAGATAAGAAAAGGAGAAGTATAATAAAACAGAACTTTAAAACTGTTTATTAACTAACAATTTTCTTGCTGTTGCTATGTTAGACACTGAGTTAGGTGGAGGTCATTTAACTTAGTGAGCCCCTACTGGGTAGCAGTTCTGTGTACTCAATACGGGGACTGAATGACACACTCCCTGCCCTTCAGGAGGGAGAGGAAGACAGTTATATCACATTGAAAAACACTTCTATCTTGAGAAGTGCTTTGAGCAAAAATTAGTAAGGTAACGTGGCAAAGAAAAATATAGTGTCTGTGTGTTGGGGGCGTGGGGGGGTTGGTGAAGCAAAGCCAGGTGCGGAGTCTTCTTGGTAGAATGACATTTAAGTTAAAAAGGAGCAGTGATGTGACATTCCCAGCCAGGCGAACTTCTAGAGCATTCTGAGCAACAGGTAGAGCAGGTACAAAGGCCCTGAGGCAGGCAGGAACTTCTGGAGTTAAAGGGCTGGTATAACTGGAGCATAGGTACTAGTAGTTGGGGAAGGGAGACATCCTTACAGAGAAAGGTATGTGCTGGTGTTGTTGGGGGAGGTTTGGGGGGGGGGAGTCTCATAGCTCATGGTAATGTGTTTAGAGTTTGTCCTTACTGTCATTAGAAGGTGTTAATAAGGGAGTGAGAGAATCTGACTTTAGAAACACTAGGTATTTGGGAAGGTGACTGAGTAATCAAAGTGAGGCATGATGGCAGCACTCGGAAGCCGTGCCTATAGACACAGTGAGCAGAGATCCCATTTGGGATATTTATCTTTTCTATCAGATTTTTAAAGGAGGTATAATTTACATACAGCAAAACGTATATTTTACATGGAGAGACTGCCCAATTTTGACAACAACCTATCCCCACGAAACCTATACTCTAATCAAGATGTAAGCCCCTTCAGAACCCCATGAAGTTACCTGAAACCCCTCTCTAAGCAGTCCACCTTCTTCCTTCCCCATGCCCCAACTGGAATATACTTTTGAGGCTGACATACAAGGACTTATTCCTCCTGGACTGGACAAGGGAGTGAGAAAGATGCCCAAAGTCTGCAGCTCAGTAACTGGGTGGCTGGGGGGCAGGGGGGTCCATTTGCTGGTAAAGACTCAGGCATAGGAATACATCTAGGGCTGTGCTTTGACACATGAGGTTTTAGAGGCCTCTTTTATATCTAACAAAGACATGAGGAATAGATGTGTGTCCATGTCTGGAGCTCAGGAGAGACCCAGGCAGAATACGTCAATTTCGGAGTCATCAGTAGGTGACGGCATGCAGCCGAGGACAGATGTCAGCAAGCGAGCAAACAAAAATGAGCAACAGAAAAACACACAGAGAGAGGAGAAGGGCAGTCCAACTTAGAAGGAACAAGTGGAGGAGAACAAGGAAAGAAAATACAGCAAGTGGGACATACAGAAGGTTAGAGAGAGAGAGAAGAAAGCTGGAAGGAGCGAATGACGTTCCCACAGGGCTCAGACAACTGTTTCTGAGAGGCAGAAGGCAATCTCTTAACTTATTTAACTTTATTTAAAACTCTGTGGGGTAGGTACCACTATTAATCCCCTTTCAGAGGGAAGGGAATGAAGGTTGTGAGACGCGACCTGTCTAAAGGCACACCGCTAGTAAGTAGTGGCTGCCCTCCTGAAGCACAGCAGTGCCCCAGCTGTGTTCTGGGATCCGATTAACAGGGGACATGCAAAGCCAAACAGGTTTCGTGCTACTCTAGGGCGCAGAGCCTTTAATATACTAGCATGAACTATGATTCCTCAACAAAAGACACAGGATATGTCACATGTTGCAAATATACATGGAACCCTTCTGCTTTCGAGTTTGGAAGAGCAATTTGCCAACAGGTGCTCCCTGGAACACAGAATGAGAACCACTGCTTGCCCGGAGGCAACATAAGCACACCTTCAGAATGTGTGTGAACAAAGCCCAAAGTGCTTCCACGGTCATGATGTCCCTTGCACCCTAAGGAGAAAGGGTTGACACGAGCGTTCCACTGCACAGATAATGGAGGCAAAGCTCCTGAGGTTAAGTGGTTTGTCCTATATCCCAATCTTGCAGCAATTAAGCAAGAGAAATCAGCCCCGTCCGTGTGTCCAGAGGCAAGAGAAATCAGGTCAGGCCAAGGGGGAATCAGGCAAGAGGTCTAAATGAGACTCCCCGTCTCTGCCTCTCTTCTTCTCAACACTTCCTTTGCAGTTTGTTTGTCGCAGGAATCTACCCAGACTGGGGGCAGTTTAAACAGAAGACTAAGAAAAAAGAGGGGCTTCAGGTGGGCTCTGGTCATGGGTATCAGAAAAAGGCTTCCACCTCCTTGGGCATGGGAACCATGAGGGCTCATGTGGGAGGACGCCGTGGAAATGTACGGAGAGAAGACAGGAAGTGGCCCTGGTAATTGTGAAAAGGACCAAGCTGCCTTAAAGACTCCAAAAGCTGGGGGACTGTAATCACCTCACAAATAAATCACATCTGATCTTGACTTATCTTGGCTTCACAGTCAGAGAACTCAGGGCAAATTAGCTGCACAATGCTTAAGAAATAATGTTAATGTCTATACCCGTATTCAGTCCCTCCTAAACTTGGCCAGAGCAGACTGCATAAAAGGGGTCCCTGTGAACTAGTGTCTCCTAGAGGCCAGCACTGTAGAGAAGAGGTCTTTAGAAGAGACAGTTGGGGGTAAGTGTCAGTAGGTCCAACTTGCAGAGAGAAGGCCACCCACCCAGCAAGAGCACGGGCTTGGGCACAGGGACAGTGGAGTTGGAGAGTTCCAGGTCCAGGCCCTCTGCATGGCCACTGAGTAGCTGTGTGACCCCAGGGAGTCACTGAACCTCTCTGAGCCTACTCTTCCCTATCTGTGAAACAGGGATGATAACAGCACCTACTTGGGTTATTGTGAGGATTTTGAATGATAACAAACAAAAATGCAAAGTGTGTTTCAAACTAGAGTCCAAGTCCAACCTGGGAGGCTTCTTAAAATGCAAATTTCCAGGTCACAACACAGATTTACTGAAACAGAATCGCAGAAGGATATTCCTACATGCAGTAAAGTCTAAGGCTGGTAAGACAGTTAGCCTATGTTTGGCAAAAAGTAAGTTAACAGCTATTATTCTTTTTATTATCATTTACAATATGCATATATGAGACTTTTACTCCAGGCTGGACAGGTAAGCACTTAAAAGTGGAATTGTTTGAGGGGCACCGGGGTGGGGCAGTTGGTCCAACCATGCTCAGCCTGGGGTCTGCTTGAGCCTTTCGCCCTCTCCCTCTGCTCCACAACCCACCCCGCCTGCCTCACACTCTCTCACTCTGTAAAATAAATAAATCTTAAAAAAAACCCAACACCTTGGAATTGTTTGAAATCTAACTCAATAGGTATTTGCTCATTCTCAGGAGCCTGAACAGAACGCTAATCACTGAAAAAAAAAGAAAATGCATAATTACAGCAGCTCAGGCGAATGCAAAGTAACCTCTTGCAAATGTTCCCAACAAATCAAGTAGTCATGGTTTTTGTTAGTTTGTTTGGTTTAAGAAAAAGTAGTATGAAGCAAATTTTCAAGGAGGTGATAAGCAATATCACGTGCATGCTCCCCGTGGACGGGTATCTTCTTGGAAGGCGCTTTGTGAGGAGAGCGCCCCCTCTGACGGATACCGTGATCTCTATACACAGGTTGGCTGGTCAAAGTCAAATATGAAGCAATTCTCAAAGGCCTCTGAGCTAAATTTGCAGGGAAATCATTCATGAGTTTTCCCAGACACTGTGTCCCACGGTACCTACATCTGTCTGTCCCCTCCGCCGCCCCTACACCTTCCATTGTTCTGGAAAATGTACAGATACAATCTCTGCAAAAATGCGTCTTCTCCTGCTTGTCACGCAGAGCAGCAGGATATGAAAAAAGAACGTCACTGAAACAACTGCATGGTAGTCAAATGTTAAGTATCCTGAAAAAGAATCCCTTGCCATTTAGATTTTGAGAAAATAAAAAATAGCAGCAAAGAAATGTTTTTTTGAACACTGCATTTAAACTCTTGCTAAAATTTTCATAAAGTTTCATTACATGCAACAAGGATTACCATCCTGTGCTCTTGCTAGCTAAAAAAAAAAAAAAAAAAAAAATTACTCCCTCTGCTTCCTCTCATTGACATGAGACTAGAGCAGCGAGTTTATATGCACCCAAGGCTCTCCTATTTGATGATGCGACTAGGAAGTGCTTAATGTGATGGGGTACCTTTCAGGGAAGATGAAGAAAAAATGGTCTGGGGAACACAGCAACTCTGAGATTTGGTTTTCCAAAGTATTACAAACAGCAGATCTCTGTAAACACCACTTGACAAAGCAGCATGTTGTGTCCCTCAGTTGTCTCTTAAGATCCTTTAATTGCCCACTCTCCACCCCGCCGATGCAATGATGCAATGCACCGTGCCCTTTGTGGTAACCTAAACCCAGAACCAGTGTGTCTTCTCTGCAGAGAGCTCCACACAGACCATAAAAGTCCCCACCAAACTGGTGAGTCCCAGCTCCAACCCTGGCGCATCTCCCTCCTTGAGACATCTGTGTCCCTAAGGATACCAATCCCAGCTTATAGGAAATCTTGGGAAAAGCAGCCAAGTGCTTTTCCTTCTAAGGCTAGTGGGAGGAGGCCAGTGGGGAAGTGTGCCCGATAAAACTGTCTCAAAAATAAGTTCCGTGTTAAAAAGCCCATGAAGGGAATGAGAGAGTTATTTCAGTTTCTGAAATGAAAGCACGGCCCAAAAATAAAAAATAAAAGGCTTGTTGATGGAGAAGCTCGAAAGACAGGGAGTTGAGGTTATCACGGCAGAAAGATTGCCTGGTAACAGAGCTTTCTTGTATTACACCCAAAGCTGTGTACCATTTGAGGCTGATTCAGGAAAATACTCAAATCTCCTGGTAATTTCCTGCAGACAGGACGTTTAATCATCCCCAAGCCTCCGCCGCAAAGGGGGGGGAAAAAAAGAAAAGAAGGAAAGAAAAAAAACCTAAACCAAATGATTCATACTCTTAAAACGAATCTGCCTGCAGAATGAGAACCATTTTCTGCTCTTGAAAAGCAGCCACGATTTGTTATTCTAACAAAGTGTTCCTTTCCTCCAAACAAAAATAAAAGTCACTTGAAGGGGGCTTTACTGATTTCTGTTCTGCATTTCTTGAAACTTCCATTCAGTCAACAGTTTCTGCTGGCAGGTTCTCAGAAATCCAGGGAGAGCTGGGTAGTCAGTGACTAAGAACACAGGATCATTTTTATAAGCCCCCTTTCCCCTGATTTTCTGGCCCCATGGGAAGATGTTTTATTGAAGGACGAGCAGAATTAGCTGCACATATAAATTCTTCACTGCTCAGCTCATTTGACACCTTTATCTGAATTGCCCAATGGCTGAGTGGATTTGGCAAAGGAGGATTTGAAAAGGAAATGTCCATATCCTCCCCAAGCAGTGTCTGTTCGCTCTGTACAGAGAGGGCCATGTCCGTCTAATTATTCAACGAGTTGCACAGATAAAAACATCTGTTTGCAGAAAGCAGGGAACCCAAAGCATACAAATGATTTACACCACCTCAACAACTGGAAATAAAGGCCAGCCCAGCAAAACACCAAAATAATTTAATATAGGCAGAAATGGAGTTTGGCAATCCATGCAACAGACTCTGCTCCAATTTGGGAAGGCATTTCTTCCAGCTGCCTCATCTTAAAAAAAACAGTCTCTGACCCTTTGCATTAGGCTTCCAACTTCTTGCTTACGTTTGCTCACTATGCAAGTGAAAGACAGGGGAGCAAGAGGAAGGAAGCTAAAACTTTTTAATCTTTTCAATAAGCCTTACCCCACCCTCAAACCCTAAGGATTATTTTGGTTTTAAAATTCCATAGGATACAGCTGCCCAGGCACTCCAGATACACATAATTCCAGTCTTCCTCAAGTCCTGACTCCCCCGAAGCTGAGGTATACTAGAAAAGCTGGAAGAGGAGGATTCCAATTAACTATCTCCTCTCCCCACCAACAAACAAACAAACAAAACCCCCAAAAAACACAACCTTTCCCCATCCTATAAACTCCCTTATGTGAACTAGAAGAAGGAAGAAGGCCAGGAGAGAGGGTCTCTCCCCCACTTCTACCCCCAATTCACAGAGAACACATGCACAAATCTAGGATTGCTTACTGATGGGGATCTACCAAGGAGAAAAGGGGTGAATATTAAAAGTTCTAGGAAGGCAAGCATAAGGAGTGTGGGGAAAAGTCCTTCATTTTTTTCTGATCTTTCCGAAGACATGGAAAATATTTTTTGATAGTGTCAGGGAAAAAGTAAGTGGGTCATTAGTAAGAAATATATTTTAAATATTTGACGAAAATGACTCATAAGAGAATAATGACTGTTTAAAAAGCAAGTTCGGAGAAGTTTAAATGTTTCCCCCAAAGTCGTCCTAATACAGTCACAATACCCCCACCTCCTGGTATCATTATTATTATTACTGGTTAATAAAGTGACTGCGCAAGAGCCCACAGACAGCTCAAAATAGGTCCTCTCCCTAGAGCTCGGGACCTCCTCAGTGTCCCTGTGTGGCCAGGCGCATCACTGCCAGACCTTAGGGTCCCAGCTCCAGGCCCCTTTCCCTGGGAGGGTCGTGAAAACCGGGAGCAAAGGCGCCCGAGCGCCCCTTCCGTGTGTCCCGGCC